>JARFXV010002288.1:0-7500 GCA_031761425.1 Cosmopolites sordidus
CATATTTAATGTGGGCAATATGTTCTTTATATCTATCACAATCTTATGCTTTGAATTACCCACGTTATCTTTTTTACATGGTTTGTATTAGAGTTGCGCAAAACTTATTTTAAAATAAGTGTTAAAAATAACATGTCACTGTTATTTTTGTTTTTTTTTTAATTATTGTCCTTACATTTCCCTTACATTTGCTCTTTTAGACATTTTACTTACATTATTATATTTACGCACTATATACCATATAACAATAGGTCGTTTCTATAAATTATTAAATCAAATACATAATATAAACAAAATCGTACAATATGAACACAGAACAGACTTATTATATGACAAAGAAGAAGGTATGAAGCCAAAATACAGAAATCGTTAGATAACAGATATAACCATTTTATTTTAGTTATAGTGTTTTAAATGCCGGATTCTGATAATCTGGCCAGTGAACACATATTACAAAAATGTAATTTTATTACGATTTTTTAATATTCCCATTTCCTATATATTTACTTTTGGTTTGACTTATTTCGAATACATCTAAATAATCTAGTGTATATTACTAACAGTTACAAGTAGAAATTGTAAAAATGTAAATTTTATTTTGAAGATTATTCTAGTACAAATAATTTTGAAGTCGACCATTAAAATTGTATTAATGTATAAATGTGAAATGTGCAGATATCATATCTAAGGTTATCTACAGTCCGATTCACGAAGCCTGACGATTACGTCAGAACAGTAAGCTGAAAGCTAGGAAATCCTTATTTCAAATTTGTTACGTGTTAGACAAAGAAGTATTACTGTAAGTAAGTTCAAAAACATAATCAACGCATTTAACAAAAGTTAGAAAGAGAGAGCAACAAAACCAGTAATCCTAGCCATATCATGTAATTTTCGTGTGTAATTCCCATTGGCCACCTCATATCATAAATAAGATATATATAACCTACGATTATTGACGTTTTCTGTTATAGGTTATGAGGTGGGCGTGGTAGCTTCGTTTGGCTGGGTTTGCCAGTGTTGTGCTGGTTTCCCATAACTACACTATTGTCCAAAGGAAACACTGAAGAACTCGACACTCATCTTTATTTACAACTAAGATGTAAATTTACAATGAATTAGTTTAACACCTCTGTTGACATGTCGAGACCCATGTCTTCATCTTCCCACTGTCGAGAATTGCCGCTTAAAATATATGTCTGTCTTTGCTTGGCTTGGTGTCTACTATGTGCCTTGGTGTAGTAGCTAACGTCAGTTGTTGTAGGCGCTAAGCCACCACAGGGCTCCCCTCTTAGTGAATTCGCTGTTGCGAATAAACAATACTTGTGTTGTAGTCCGTTTGATGGTGGTGGTAGTTTTTTTGATGATAGTGGGGTTGCTGATTTTCTCAGCAATGGTAGAGGTGCTGATTTTCTTGATGTTACATTGATAGATGGCCGTGTGTCATTGTTAACTTTGATCACTTGCTGTTGTTGTTAGGTGTATTGATGGACGCGTTGGAATCACTGATGGTCACAATGAAACCGGTGATGAATTCGCTGCTGATCGCATCAGGGACTGTTGATGGATCCGTTGCTAGTCCCGATGGGACTGTTGATGGATCTTTGGATGTCACGATGCGACTGTTGATGGATACGTTGGAACTTGATGGTCACAATGAAACCGGTGATGAATTCGCTGCTGATCGCATCGGGACTGTTGATGGATCCGTTGCTAGTCACGATGGGACTGTTGATGGATCCTTCGATGTCACGATGCGATTGTTGATGGATCCTTTGCTATCACAATGGGACTGTTAAAGGATGCTTTGCTGTCACGATAGGACTGTTAAAAGATTCGTTGCCGGCTACATTGGGCCATTGAAGGATGTGTTGCTGAACCATTGATGGTTGGTGGGTTGCTGGTCGCATTGTGGCCATTGGTGATTGTGTTTGATTGATCCGTTGTTGGTTGATGGGTTATCTGTATACATAGTTGCAATATTCCGAGTGCTTAACCTTCAAGTTCCTTCGGAGTTAGACGATGTTCGCTCGAAGTCGCCAATTGTAGGTTACCAATTGTGTTTGAATTATACGACGTTGGTTCAGGGCGATGTGCGTGCGGGATCACCAGTTATAGGTTATGAGGTGGGCGTGGTAGCTTCGTTTGGCTGGGTTTGCCAGTGTTGTGCTGGTTTCCCACCTTATAACTACACTATTGTCCAAAGGAAACACTGAAGAACTCGACACTCATCTTTATTTACAACTAAGATGTAAATTTACAATGAATTACTTTAACACCTAATGGTGACATGTTGAGACCCATGTCCCCATCTTCCCACTGCCGAGAATTGCCGCTCAAAACCAAGGTTTGCTTCTGCTTGGCTTGGTGTCTGCTATGTGCCTTGGTGTGGTAGCTAACGCCAGTTGTTGTAGGCACTAAGCCGCCACACTGTCGTTTGTTTGGTTATAAAAGTTGTATCGTATCATTGTTTTTCAACATTTACACCACAGTTTAAGTGATAAAATAAGGATATTTTCATTATATATTGTATAGTTTATAATTTTATCGCCATGAAGGGCAAACCACTCAGTTCTCAGTCTCAACAGCTAGTGATTAATTTGTTGAACTATTTTGAAAAATGTGAAGTGTAATGGGGGTCCCCTAATACCGCTATCAGCAATTCAGGAAGTAAGTATAAAGTAACAACTGCAGAAATCGAAATAAAATATTAAAATTGCAAGTTATACCAGGAATATGGGTTAAAATGTATCAAAGAAATTCTTATAATTTTGTTATGTGCATTGGGCCTGATAGCTTTTTTAATTTTTTACTAGTAGCTTGCAGTTTCTATTATTTAAATATTTTATTATTATTATATATTAGGACACCTGTTTTATTTGTTTTTCTTTTATTTGCTGCAGCGTGTAGCTCAATCATTAGATATGTCCATGAGTACTGTAACCAGAATCCGAAAGCATTTACTTCAAAATAATAATGTAGTAACATCTCCACAAAAGACACTGCCCCGAAAAAAAGCAAAAACATTTGATTTGTCTGATAGCAGCAAATGTGAAATACGATATGTTATTTATGGCATGTATTCTGAGAGCAAATATTTACAAAATTGATAACATTATTTTAAGGAACTTTTATTTAAATTATTAGTATTATTATGTATTTATTATTTTTTCAGTTTTAGAAAAGCACAACACGCTATCAAGTTTAAGTCATGAACTTGCAGAAATATCAGTCATGTCCATAAGCAATAGTTCTTTGCAAAGGGTTCTACCATCTATTGGTTTCAAATACAAAAAGGATAACAGCAGGAGATATTTGATTGAAAAAGCCATCATTGCTGCATAACCGTACAATATTTTTGAGAATTTATGTAGAAAATTTAGAAAAAAAATAAAGTGGTTGAGAAATAAGTTTTTGTGCAATTTAGAGAAACCATGTCTTATAATAATGGATAATGCTACATATCATAGTGCATTAAGTGAAAACATGCCAGATCTAAGTTTCAGAAAACAGGTCATTACGGAATGATTGGAAAAAAATAATGTCGATTTTTAAAGAAACCTACCAAAGTTAGAATTATTACAAATTGCAAAAAAGTAGAATGAAATGTAGAATAGAAAGAATGAAAAGTAGAATAGAACTGAAAGAAGGTTTATAGTAGATGAGGGGATTAGCTTACATGAAGTGCTTCGTACACCACCTTACCAGTGCGAATTTAACACCATAGAGTTAATATGGGTCAATGCAAAACAATATTATGACAAATATATTGGAAGGGATGGGCATGGTGATAACAATATTTTAGCTTTGTGGCAAGAAGCCTTAAACCAAATTACTCCAGAAAAATGGAAAAAGTGTATAGACCATATAAATAGAATCATACTAGATTGGTACAAAAAAAACAATAATTACACCCTTAATTATTACCATTAATGATGAAGAAGATATCGACTCAGAAAATCAATTTAACAGTTTTTCTATTTAATTTTATCCTAGAATAAGAATGTGGGGCTCTGTGAAGTGGGGAAATAGAAAAAGAAGAAGCCAAACGTGAATTTCTTAGCATCATATATAGCAGAATTCACATGGGGAATTGAACCAAATGGAATGTGGAATTTTATGCTTATTGAAGAATTTAAATTCAGGAGGTTACTGGAGAACAGGGCAGTAAACTATATTTACATGAGTTTAGTATATGTATTCTTATGATTTAAGAAACTTATGATTTAAGAAACCCGCTGATGAATGATATACATGTTGGTTTCTATAGGTTTATCGATTAATATAATTGGTGTTTCAATTTTCACTATTTTCAAAATAATGCAAACATACTGTTTATACTGGTCTTTTATTGTATCATTGTATTAAACAATATAATCCATAAGTATATCTAATAAATAAATAATGTATATTTTTAACATAATTTGACAAATTGTAAAATTCGAAATAAAAAATGTTATGTTAGTAAAGATCCACAGACCCATAGACAAATTGAAGAATAACAGGACATCCAGTAAAGATGGTATCACCTCGGAACTATTGAAAAACCTCGGACCAAACTCACTGCAGGAACTCACGCAAATTATCACGAACATCTGACACACAGGAAAATTGCCAGGCGAATGAAAATGTGCTCTTATCCACCCGCTATACAAGAAAAGCGACAGAACAGACCTGAACAACTACAGAGCAGTGGCGGCTCATAGGTTTTTAAAGTGGGAGGGTGTAAAAGAAAATAGTAGCGCAGAAGATTTTTTTTTGCTTTTCCCTTCCTCCTTTTTACTTTTCGTGCTATCGAAGCCCTATACAGGAGGTGAACCAAGAAAGCATTAAAACTTTGCATTGTTACTACTTAGAAGGACATTGGAGGATGGGTTGTTGCATGTTGAGCAGATAAAGAAATGAATAAGTAGATAATTATCGTTTCCCGAAGCATAAATCATTTAAACAGTTTATTGTAACTGCAAATCAATAGAGAAAAAGTTCATGAGAAGTTCGAAAAGTTCAAAAAAATATAAGTTTTTAAAAGTTTAATGACAAAAAAGGGTTATTGGACACATTAACTGTACACAATAACTTTTTCATTAAAGTCCGGAATTAGTTAGACCATAGCACTCTCAATATTTAACATACCTAAAGCATTTAGTCTATCTTCCCCCATTGGATTTCTTAATGTTTTAATCAAGTTCAAAGTCAAACAAGTATTCGCAAGGTGGACGAAATACGCAACGCGAGACATGTCAAACGCTCCGTACCCGTCAAATCAGCGTTTAAAACTAACTAACGATACGCTCGGTTGCAGGGAATCTACGTCCAAATCGCATATTTAGAAAGCAGTTAAACCCCCCCAAATTCTGGCAACCAACAGAACATGTAACGCCAACGAAAAAAGAAGTTGACGTGTCGTACGGTCGCTGGAGGTAAACGTCCAACCAACGATGTACAAATTGTGGCGAGAAGATGGTATTTTTATCCGCATTATTTGATGTGATGGGTCGACGAACGTTCTTCTACATTTGGAGATTTTAATTTTCAATAATATCTTAAAATGAGTTAAAGGAAAGAAACTGAACGGAAATAAAATATGGTGTTTTGCTCTGAAAAATTGTTTATTGTGATAAATGCTGGATGGGCGGCGCCCCAACGCCCTCCCTTACGAGCCGCCACTGTTACAGAGGAATCTCCCTACTACAAGTCATCTATAAAATCCTCTCAGCATGCCTTCTTCAGAGAAAACAGGAACAAAAAATATGGGTGTGTGCTTATGACCACACGATAGAAGTGAAAACTTCTAATTTTCCAATTTTGAATTTGGATTAGTTCGGTGAATTAACAACAAGGTGATATTAATATTGTTATATACAACTGTAAGCACTTTAAATATTATACAGATCATATACAATAAGACGTGTATTATATTAAAATACTACACTGATTACATGCAAAACGTGGTTGATGACGACTGGAGCCGAGTATATACGATTCAGTGCGTCCATTCTTAACATCCTAGAAGAACAACATTTACATTTATTATTAACTTTAAAAAATAACTATAAATTTTGAGAAATTTCGGATATTGATAAATGTATATTTGCAGGAATTCTGGACTCCACTAACAAAACATATAATTTAGTTAAGTCGCATATGGTGCGCGATCCTTGTGGTTATCTGAACCAACAATCAGTTTATATGCTTGAGGGTAAGTGTACAAAGGAATTTCCAACAACATTTATACCCGAAACAAAGCAAAATGTTAATGTTTATCCTCTCCATCGGCGAAGAGATAATAATAAGACCATCACTTAATATACTAATGGAAAACACACATATGTCCAAAACTTTGGAATATTTACAAATGGAATACCTAAGCCAATGGTCCTCTAAAAATTGTGATGAATGTTTATTTTAGACCGTTTTTAAATGAAAATAACAAAAGCATTAAACTTCTTTGTAATTCTATACCATCTATGGTTCTATGTAATTCATGGTAATACCATTTGATGCCCAGTTGACAAGAGGACTAGACAAAATTTTGAAAAAAAGTGGACATTAAGGTTGTGTACAAACCATATAATAAATTAAGAGAAGTTATGGGTAATCCAAAGGATAAAGTAGAGCAGCATGAAAAGTCGGCGATTTACGAAATTAGTTGTCAAGACTGTGATCGAAGGTATATTGGGCAAACAAAAAGATCCATATTGACGAGATATAAAGAACATATTGCCCACATTAGATATGGGAAAAATGAAAAATCTTGTGTTGCCCAACATGCAATCGAACATGACCACAGTATAGATATTAGTAATTTAAGACTAATTAAAAGTGTTAATAATAATAGGGCTTTGGATGCATATGAAAGCATTCAAATAGAAAAATGTAAGAAAATCATGAACCGAGATAAAGGACCGATTCCTTTCAGTAAACTTTTACACTTATTAATGTAAGGCTTAGTACACTTCACGGTTCATGATTTTTACACGCTTCGTTAGGTATGGTTTTCATATAAATAGAACATAGTTTAGTTTTAGAATTAGATTAAATCATCTCCTGATGATGCTAACATGGTTAGCGAAATGTGCGTCGAGCAGTTCAAAAAAGTGTTTTGGTGTTTAGTGGTAAATCTCTTCAAGTTTAGTGTTTCACACCAAAGGTTCCAATAGAAGAATTGAAGAAAAGCATTATTTTGTTTTTCTCATTTTTGCACATTCTGTTGATACTGGTATTTACACATCATTACAGTTATTTTTCAATTTTCGATCAAACCGTTTAAAAATGCCTAGAAACATGATATCTCATCTTAACAGATCAAGAGTAATTGCTTTATTACAACAGTGGTTTAATCAAAGTGATATTGCGGAAATTGTAGGTGTTTCCCAAAGTGATGTGCCGAAAATTTTTACAACACTGTAAAAAAGCAGCAGATATTAATGATAACTCGAAGAAATCGCCTGGGGTCTATAAGTGGTATAAAGAGGGAGCTTGTTAGGCGTGAAGAAGTAAATG
>JARFXV010002288.1:12500-84490 GCA_031761425.1 Cosmopolites sordidus
TTCAACAAAAGCTTCTATGTTTTCATTTTTTGAATCGAAAATTGCAAAATATCCATCCACATATCTTAAGCACGTCCCCGGAAAGTAACTGAATTCATCCTTCGCCTCAGTTTCAAATGTGTTCATTTTCCTAAGAACGGTAAACGAAGAAGTTTAAAAAAGTGATTTGGTGTTTAGTTCGGCGTTTCACACCGAAGGCTCCAATAGTAAAATTAATATTCGCCTAAATTAATTATATGTTTAAAATTTTAACCGGAATAACATTATCCAACTTGACTCCAAATGTCACCGTACCGTAGCCGTTTAAACTGTGAAAATAAAACCGAAAACTTTCCGCATACATTTGCACGAACAAAATAAACTTTTCCGGTGAAACTGGAGACCCCGCACCTTCCTGCAATTCCCCTCGACGCCCGGCGACAGACAAACCGGCAGCGAGAAAACGATGTGTGTTGCTAATTTCGGCTTTGTTGCCTTTTGTCTGCAACACGTATGACATGAATGCCATTCAAAGAGGGGCGGTGGCGTTATGGCGTTATTGTTAAACATAATGGATGATTATTACCGTGAAAATTGTTGTCTGAACTCGTCGGCGTCTAGCTTGACGAGCGGGGTTACGGATCACGGATTAATTAAAATACGGCAAGGGTTCTAAGGGTTGAGATTGTTGTTTAGTAATTTAGTCAATCAAAATGTAAAAGTTGAAAGGTGCGTACGATACTATTATATTAGGTCGAGTCATAAATAATGTCCGATACAGTTAGGTAGAATATATTGTTCGTAATACCCTCTATGAGTCACCGGGACCAATGAATTTTTATATTTTTTCTTTTTTTTAGGTTTTTCGCCTCAAAAACTCAAAAAATATCAAGAATATCAGTTCTTATGTAAATAAAAGAATCACTGTGCAAAAAAACAAAACAAAGACTAATTTCTCACTAATTATTTTTCTGTAATAAATTTACCTTTAAACAAAAATTTAAAATACAAAAGTTTCTAAAATATATTCAAACTTTTAAACGTTGACGTTTCAGGAGGTCATCTCTTCCCGTTTTCTAAACGAATCTAAAAATAATTTATATTAATTTCTATATAATACTCTAAAAGATAATAAGTAAATATATTTTGAATATATTAATGATACAATAATATTTTTTTTACTGACAGTGACATACTCCCATAAAAAATTATATGGAGGCGGTTTGCTATGTGATTATTGTGTATTGAAATAATTAAACGTTTTTAAGTGTATTCTTTAGAATCGGGAACCATATTGAATTTATAACTACCAAAGGCATAGCAATACAGTTACTTTTATTTAAACCGATTCATTTAATACCGTTTTAGAATTATTCCAGTTGATTTTATGTCCCGATTCCCATGCGTGTTGGAAAATTCTATATTTATTAAACTCACCCTTTTTAAAACGGTGTTTATGTTCTTTTATTCTAACATTTACTTTATTCTAACAGTCTAGATGTTTCGTCTATATAAAATTTATTACACTCGCAGAGAATTTTATAAACCACATTTTTGGTATTCTGTTGTGTCAGTTCTTCTGTTAGAACTTTCGATGTGAAACACTAAACTCAAAGAGATTTACCACTAAACACCAAATCACTTTGTTCCTCGACGCATGTTTCGCTAACCATGTTAGCATCATCAGGAGATGATTTAAACTAGATCTGGATGATTTGGATCTGAATCAACTCATCTCCTGATGATACTAACATGGTTAGCGAAACGTGCTTCGAGAACTCGAGAAAAGTTATTTGGCGTTTAGTGGTAAATCTCGTGTTTAGTTATTCTGTTGGGTGTTGTTTGGTTTGGTTTTTGTCAATATAGATCTAAGAGGTTTTTTTTAAATGTCATTTTTATGTTGTTTTTATTTCCTACTCTTTTAATTTTGTCAGAAACACTGCGAATGTAAGGAATTGTGAGGTTAATTGTTTGAGAGTTATTATTGTTGTTATTCAATTCTTCTATTGGAACCTTTGGTGTGAAACACTAAATTTGAAGAGATTTACCACTAAACACCAAATCACTTTTTTTTTAACTTCTCGACGCACGTTTAGCTAACCATGTTAGCTTCATCAGGAGATGATTTAATCTATTAGATCATCTCCTGATGGAGAGGAGATTAAATCATCTCCTGATGATGCTAACATGGTTAGCGAAACGTGCGTCTAGAAGTTCAAAAAAAAAGAATGATTTGGTGTTTAGTGGTAAATCTCTTCAAGTTTATTGTTGTTATTAATAAGTTGTCTGTTTAGTCTGGTTTTAAAAGATTTATCTATGAAATTTTTTGGTTAATTGTTTTTATTAATGTCTTTAATATAATTTATTTCTTTTTGTAGTGTATCACTGTTGGTATAAATATGTTTTGTTCTGCCTATTTTGACTGATTTTGAGTGATTGGAAAAAAATTGAGATACCTATCTGTGTTTGTAGGTTTTCTACAAACTGTACTTTTTAATGTATAGTTATGTTTTATTATTAAATTTTCGAGGAATGGCAATTTATTCTCCTTCTCCATCTCTAAAGTAAACTTAATTGTAGGCTCTCGAGCATTTATATCTTGCCAAAAAATATTTAGATCGTCAATGCTATGTTGCCATATAGCAAAAATATCATCAACATATCTAAGCCATATTATTGGCTTTTTAAGAGATTTATTTAATATGTCATTCTCAAGTTCCTCCATAAAGATATTACTCATCAAAGGAGAAAGAAAAGAATCTATTGCCATTCCGAAATTTTGTTGATAATAATCATTTTCTAATTGAAAATATGTCGTTTTTAAGCACAGAGTTAATAATTCCAAAATTGTATTTATGTTTAGTTTAGAGCGGTCTTTTAATGTTGTGTCATGTTCTAATCTCTTTCTAATTATTAAAAGTGATTGATCAACTAGTACATTAGTAAATAAGCTCACTACGTCAAAACTAACCATTAAATTTTGGTTTGGAATTTTAACGTTGGAAATTTTATCTAAAAATCTGACGTTTATTTGATTTTTAATAAATAAATTTGTTTTACCCGAAACTGGATTTAAAATATTTAATAAAAATGTTGCTAGTTTGTAACATGGGCAATCTATACTACTAACTATAGAGTAAAAGAGGTATATTAGTTTTGTGTATATTTATTAGCCCATAGAAATGAGGTGATTTGCTATAACGTGATGTAAGTTGTGATCTTTCTAAGTCTGTAAATTCGTGTTTGTTTTTATATAATGTATTGTAAATTTGTTTCTCTATTTTTGATGTAGGACCTGTAGGTATTTTAATGTAATTTCTCTCATCAATTCAAAAAATATATAAATCATCAATTATAAAAACGAGTTTTTGCTTTCACTAAATCATGGTTTTCCAACCTGGGGATCGTCTTCCGGAATAGGGATGTTCGCAACGTGTTCAAAAAATAAGACCTGTATACGAAATATCCTTTTTTAATGTATTTTTAATAATAAATAAGTGTTAGAAAATTAAATATTACCAGGTAATAACAACACAATAAAATAAACTTAAATAAAGTAATAGCGAAAGTTGTTTCAAATAATTTGCGGATAGAACAAATTCATATATTAAAAATACTTTTTAGATAAAATTTCGAACATTAAAATTACAAACCAAAATTTAATGGTGAGTTTTTTTATTAATGTACCAGTTGATAAATCACTTTTAATAGTTAGAAAAAGATTAGAACATGACAAAACATTAAAAGACCGCTCCAAACTAAACATAAATACAATTTTGGAATTATTAACTATGTGCTTAAAAACCACATATTTTCAATTAGAAAATGATTATTATCAACAAAATTTCGAAATGGTAATGGGTTCTTTTCTTTCTCTTTTGATGAGTAATATCTTTATGGAGGAACTCGAGAATAACATATTAAATAAATCTCTTAAAAAGCCAATAATATGGCTTAGATATGTTGTTGATATTTTTGCTATATGGCAACATAGCATTGACGATCTAAATATTTTTTTACAAGATATAAATTCTCGAGAGCCTACAATTAAGTTTACTTTAGAGAAGAAATTGCCATTCTTCGACCCTTTAATATTAAAACAAAACAACACATTAAAAACTACAGTTTATAGACAACCGACATGCGCAGATAGGTATCTCAATTTATTTTCCAATCACTCAAAATCGGTCAAAATAGGAGTAATTAAAAGTTTATATGACAGAGCAAAACTTGTTCGTACCGACAGTGATACACTACAAAAAGAAACAAATCACATAAAAGACATTTTAATAAAAAACAATTACCCAAAAAATGTTATAGATAAATCGTTTAAAACTTTTGATACCAGACAAAACAGACAAGTTATTAATAACAATAATAATAACTCTCAAACAATTAACCTCACAATTCCTTGTATCCGCGGTATTTCCGACACAATTAAAAGAGTAGAAAATAAATGCAACATAAGAACGACATTTAAAAGAAAAAATACTCTTAGATCTCTATTAACAAAAACTAAACCAAACAACACACAACAAAATACCAAAAATGTGATTTATAAAATTTCCTGCGAATGTGGCAAATTCTATATAGGTGAGACATCTAGATCGCTCTGGTAGATTTAAATTCAATATGGTTCCCGATTCTAAAGAATACAATTTAAAACATTTAAGAATTTCAATAAACAATCACAATCACACTGTAGACCTCACCTATATAATTTTTTTTTGTAGTGTGTCACTGTCATTAAAAATTAATTGTCAATGTATGTATCATTGACATACACAAAAAATATATTTACTTTCTATCTTTTCATAATTTATAGAAATTAATATACTTTATTTTTTAGATTCGATTTGAAAACGGGAGGAAAATACTTCTCGAAACGTTAAGGTTGAAAGTTTGTATATTTTTTTAGAACATTTTCATATTTTTAATATTTTGTTCATTAGGCAAATTTATTACAAAAAAGAATCACTGAGAAATTTGTCTCCGTTTGGTTTTTTGTTTTATTATTGTTATTTACATAAGAACTGATATTTTTGATATTTTTTGAGTTTTAGATCGTGGCAAAAAACACAAATAAAGAAAAAAATATATGAACACGCCACAATCATTCAGACAATTAATAACAATGTTCGATGCAGTACTTGCAAAAAGTGATTCCAGCAATTCCGAACTGGAAATATCACCTTAATTGGTGCAGAACGTCCGGGATAGGCAAACAAAAAATCAAAAAATATCAAAAATACCTGTTCTTATGTAAAGAAAAAATCACTGGGTAAAAACAAAAAACCAAATGGAGACACATTTCTCAGTGATTCTTTTTTGTAATAAATTTGCCTAACGAACAAAATTTTAAAGATATAAAAATGTTATAAAAATTTTTACAAACTTTTAACGCTAACTTTTTAACTTTTAACTTTTTTATTAAGTTTTAACGTTAAAAGTTTGTAAAATGTTTTATAACATTTTTATATCTTTAAAATTTTGTTCGTTAGGCAAATTTATTACAAAAAAGAATCACTGAGAATTTTGTCTCCGTTTGGTTTTTTGTTTTTACCCAGTGATTCTTTCTTTCCATAAGAACAGGTATTTTTGATATATTTTTTGAGTATTAGATAGTGGCGAAAAACCCAAATAGAGGAAAAAATATATGAACACGCCACAATCATTCAGACATTACTTAAACAAAAAATACTGGATAAAGATTTGGCAGCCCTGCTGGAAGAAAATCCTTATCGTAAACTGCTAAAGTTCAATGAATACTCCGTAAACCATTTCCAAATTTTACACAAGAATTTGTATAAGCGTCTTTGTACTCGCAATTCATAGATGCTTTAATGTTGATGTGTTATTGTTCCCCAGATAAAAAAGACCTTTCTGCATAAGTTTGTGGTTTATTTCGAAAAATAGATTATCTACGATAATCCAGAGAGGCGAAAACCGTCGAGTAATACTCTGTCAAACATCCACGCCAATAAGGTGCCAAAAGGCTGTCTATATTATAGGGTCGCTGGGCGTCGTGCATTATGAGTTGCTCCAATATGGTCACCGGGCACTGCTAACCGTTATCAGTAGCTTCATAAATTTGCTTCGAAGCACCCCATACATTAAAAATGATGTAATTAATAATATAACACCCGGTGACATTGTCCCGACCTGGCATCCTCGGATTTTTGTCTCTTCCGATCTCTGCAGATCGGACCCCCCCCCCCCCCCCCCCCCAAGACGTTTCTCAGATTTTTTCAATTTTTTTTACCCAACCCAAAAAAAAGTTATGGGTTTTTGGTAAAAATTGCTCTTTTTTTCTCAAATAGCCATAACTTTTTCAAAAATTGACCTAATGAGACTTTTTTTAGTTTTTGTTTTTAAATGCGCTTATTATAAAAAAATACGAAAAAATAAATAAATATCAGAAATCAACTTCTATGAACTTTTCAGTTTTTTGAAAAAAAAAACGTAATTTTTTTCGGATTTGGACATTTTTAATTATCTAAATATTCCCGTGCAAAGAGGAGAGGGCAGAGTTTTCCTTCTATTTTTTTTTTGTTTAATACAACTTTTTTCAATCAATTCAATTCAATTTCAACCGATTTTCAAAAACGAAAGCAATTACGGGAATTGAGCAATGACTACATTATACTCATAACGTCAAAGAAAAACAAAATAAATTATTTGTTCAATTAGTATCAGGAAAACTGATAGTTAATTTATAAACTTAGACTATAAGTTAAAAGTAAAATACCTAGAATCATTGACTGAAATAAATTTTACCGTATAAACAAAGTTATTAAAATAGAGAAAGTGAAAAAATTTGAAAAAATGAAAAAAAATCAATTAAATAAATAAAATAGAAGGAAAAGTCGGCTCACTCCTCTTTTTTTTGGGAGAAAAAACAAAAAAATTTAAAAAAAAATTTTAAAAAGGTTTTTTTTTTCAAAAAACTGAAAAATTTCATAAAACTTGAATTATGATTTTTCTTTCAAAAAAAGTGCATTTAAAAAAAAATAAAAAAAAACGTCTCAATTGGTCAATTTTTGAAAAAGTTATGGCTATTTGAAAAAAAATAAGCCATTTTTTCCAAAAACCCATAACTTTTTTTGGGTTGGATAAAAAGAGTTGAAAAAATTCTGAGAAACGTCTTTGGGGGAACAGCACTTGAAAATGCCAAATGAGATTTTGGCGAAACGTAGAGACTCTTTACAGAATGAATGGATCGACACCCGGAATGCGTGTGTGTGTCCCAAAAACTTGGAAAGAAGATAATCAAATAAAACTATATTGGTAAAAAGTAAACATCATTTTAGCTTTAAATACGTATTTTTTAAAATAAAACAGATTGCTTTAAATAAGACCCCCGAGAAAATGTAAAAACAAAAACTTAAATTGGACTGAAAATATCGTAAAAGGTCTAAGTGCCTCATTACTTATTTCTAAAAAGGGTTAATGTACCTTGATACATATTATTGAGAAGGGTCTAACACATATTACCGAAAAGGGTCTAAGTATCACAAACACCACGACATTTTTATTAACTTTTGGATGTTTTATTACAAAAAAATATATATAAATCCAACATACATTACAAATTTAAGTAGGTAACTAAAAACTAAAGCCAAACAATTTTAGTATGCGTACAAATATGGTTTTGATAGGTTGCCTGTAAGAACTGAGAGGTTTTATCAATCAGGTCTTCATAGAAACAACAATGTGTGTTAGTGGGATATAATCTTGCATAGCTTTCAAATCTTTCAGTTTTGCATCAGTAACGCGATTCTTACATTCCAGGAGAGGTATCTGGTATGAACAGATATCCTGGATACTTTTTTATTTCTTTACTACATTGTAAACTGTTCAACCTTCGACTTGACTAAAAGTTTTATTTACTTTTACTTGTCCAGGATTTTCATTACTTAAATAAAAAACCAAGATTAATATCTAAATTTCCACTATATTTAAAACTTGTACGTATGACAATTGTTTCGACACACAGTGTCTTTTTCAAATACACATTAAATTAAACTAACAGTAAGAAAAGCAGTTACTACCTAAACTAATCTAATAAAACCATAAATGATGATAGTGGGACTCCCGCGTCTCAATCTCTAGAGTAATATAAGTTTAACAAGGGTGAACCATTCAAGTCTACCTGATCATTACGTAAAATACCCAAATTTTTTCTTTTATTAATTTCTAGGCTCTCTAAAAGATTAAGTTTTTTAGATTTATTTTCGTCATGCAACATTTTGAAATTATCGTTGAAACTGTGATTTTCTAACATTAAGTGATTGGCATAATGAGAATTATTCTGTTCTTTATTATTATTATTATTCACGTATGGGTGACCTGGTGGACCACGCGAAGTACAATTACAGGCGTTTGTTGTTGTTAGCCTTCCTTTGAGCCCATATTAATTTCATTCTTTCGCTATGAGCTTTTTTCCTTTCGTCAGACCAAGTTGTTCCAGTCTTCCTACATTTTTCTCTCTGGCCAACCTTACAAACGTTAACCTTGTGTCTGAAACAGCCTCTATCCTGAATTTCACTTTGTGTAATATTTGCTGATCTTAGGTCCTCTTTAATTACCGCAATCCATTTAATTATTTCTACTTTAGCTCTACTCCTATTTTCATAAAATTCGACTATTTGTCTAGTTAGCCTACTCGGATTCATCCGTTTGATGTGTCCGTAAAACTTAAGTCTTCTTTTTCTCATATCGCTATGTATATCTGTGTATTGTTTGATTTCTTGGTTTTCTCGAAGTCGGTATGTTGTGCTGTTTATTTGTTTGGGGCCTAGGATTTTTCTTATGATTTTTCTTTCCTTCTTTTCAATGTCCTCTATGTCCCTCTTTCTATTCAAAATGAGCTTTTCTGCAGCATATAGACATTCTGGCTTCATAACCGTGTTGTAATGTCTCAGTTTTGTGTTTTTAGATAGGCATTTTTTGTTATAAATATTGTGTGTAAGTCTCAATGCCGTTTCCATTTTTTGACATCCACCCTTATTGGCCGCTTTTTCCAACCCATTTTCCATGATTATTTCACCCAAATATTTGAATTGAGAGACTCGTCTGATGTTACCATATTTTGTTTTTAGAAATGGTGTTCTTAGTCTGTTGCAGGTCATGTATAGTGTCTTTTCAAAGGAAATTTGGAGTCCTACCTTTTCTGCTGTTTCATTTAGGATTTCAATCTGTTTCTGTGCCGTTAATACATCTTGAGCTAAAATTGCTAGATCATCAGCAAATGCCAGACAATCAATTTTGATGTTGGTTCTTCCCAGTTTAATGGGCTGGTCAATATTCAGTGCCGACTTTTTTTCACGCCACTCCTGTATTACTTCTTCTAGAACACAGTTAAATAAGAGTGGCGAGAGTCCATCCCCTTGTCTCACACCAGTTTTAATTTCGAAGGGCTCTGAGATGTCACCCATGAATTTAACTTTTGACCTCGTGTTAGTTAACGTTGCTTTAATAATTGCCAGCGTTTTCAGATCTAGTCCTTGTTCTTTCAAGATTCGGAATAAAGATTCGCGGTCAATAGAATCATATGCTTTTTTGAAATCCACAAATGTACAGAAGAGATCAGTTTTTGATGTCTTAGAATCAACTTTAGATACAGGATGGGAGGATGGGATTAGATACAGGATGGGATTCAGGGCAGGATGGGAGCGCACCAATGTTCGGTTCTAACTGTCCCTGTGCTCTGTCTAGTAGACATTGAGAGAAAATCTTGTAACAAACTGGTAGAAGAGATATTCCTCTATAGTTGTTTACATCCATTCTATCTCCTTTCTTATGTAGTGGATGGATTAGACCATCTTTCCAGTCTTCCGGAATCCGTCTTCTTGTAGAATTTTGGTTATTTCCTTGATTGTACCTGGACCAGCGAATTTCAAAAGTTCAGCAGTGATTCCATCTTCACCAGAAGCTTTGTCATTTTTAAGCCGCTTGATTTGCCTAATTATTTCCTCTTCATTCGGTGGTAATGAATCTGGGTTTGTTTGTTTACGGTTTAGTGTTGGTAATTTGTTTAAGCGCTCAGGACAGTTTAGTATTTGTTCAAAATATTTCGCAAGTTCTTTGCAATTATCTTGGTTATTTAGAGCTGGTTGTCCGTTTTCCTTTTGAAAGCATAGGCTCTGCGGTTGATAGCCTGTTAATTTAGTTTTAAATGTTTTGTAAAAGTTTCGGGTGTTATTTTTTTGGAAATCTTTTTCTATTTCATTAAGTTGATTATTTTCATATTTTCTTTTAGTTTGTCTAATTAGCTTCGATGTTTCTTTTCTTACTTCCAAAAAGATGTTATAGTTTATTGTTGTTTTTTGACTGTTCCAATCTTTGAATGCTTTACTTCGGCTTAATACTGCTTGCTCGCAAACTTCATGCCACCACGGATGTTTTAAAAAATTTTTGTTTTAATTCTTGCCAGTTCTGTGCAGGTTGTTTATCAAGCTCTTCTGTTAGGGCTGGTTTTATTTTTGTTGGGTCAAACTTTGGTATTAGCAGCCCCTTTTGAATAAGTTTTCGAGGTTTTAAGCTAGGTTTGATTCTAGTCAAGTAGTGATCCGTGTCTATATTTGCTCCTTTCCTGACTTGAACATTCAAAATCTCTTTATAATTGGGGTACGAAATGGCAACATGGTCAATTTGAAATTCACCCATGTACGTGTTTGGGCACCAAACGGGCGTTTTTGGGCGTTTGGGTTATTTTCTTCTTAAAATGGGTTGACATTATTTTTAGATTAAACTGCGAACATAGTTCAACCAATCTTCTACCATTATGGTTAGTCCATTTATGAGCGGGAAAACTGCCGACTGTTTTCCTGTACTATTTTTCTTTCCCTAGTTGGGCGTTGAAATTCTGTTCTTTAATATAACCTCTTTTATGTTCATTAAGCCTGATAGAAAAGGATCTTCCTGTTTGTCCAACATAGACTTTTGGACAACAATCGCACTCAATTAAATAAACTCCTGATTTATGAAGTTTATTTGTTTGACTTTTATTGTTTTTTATTAAGCGTCCAAGACTATGGCTTGTTCTGAATGCAATATTTATATCGCTTGTTTTTGACAAATGTTTAGAAATTAATTTGGTGACTTTTCCTGTATATGTAATTGTTTTGTATGCGGTGTTCTGGACTTTATTGACAGGATATATTAAATTAATGATATTATTATAACATTTTTTATTAATTATTTTATTTATAATGTTTGGGTCATAACCATTATTTACTGCGATCTGTTTGATGACATTCAATTCTTTGTTATAGTTATCTATTGACATTGGGGTATTTATTAATCTGCGTATGAATGAATTAAATGCCCACAGCGAACCAAAAGCAACAACGTATTGATGATTCTGAGCAATGTTTGGGGATGTTTAAGCGAAATAAAAAAAAATCATGCGGAAGGTGACAATAAATGAAAGATAGATCCATCACTATGCTCTGGAGTCAAATTGGCACTCAGCTCAGTGGAGAGCAGCCGGTAAAAGCAGTCCAAAGAGACCAAAAACACAACCATCGGCAGGCAAGGCTATGGTCTCTGTATTTTGGGATATGCGTGGGATTTTGTTCATTGATTATCTCGAGAATGGTAAAATTATCAATAGCGAATATTACATAGCATTATTGGTGCGTTGAACGAAGGAGATCGCAAAAAAAGGCTCCAAATGAAGAAAAAAACTGCTGTTTTACCAAGAAATGCACAGTGTCTAAATTTTTGGCAACGATAGCTAAATATCATGAATTACACTTCGAATTGCTTCTTCCTCCACCATATTCTCCAGATCTGGCCCCCATCGACTATTTCTTGTTATCAGACCTCAATAAATGTTCAGTGGAACGAATTGCCGAAACTAATCGATATTTTATAGGCAAAGAGAAATCGTTCTATAGAAAAAATGTACAAATATTAGAAAAGCGTTGGAATAATTGTATTGCCCTTCAAGAAGAATATATTGATGAATAGTGTCGAAATTTGCAAAAAAGTGTTTTATTTGTACTGACCAAAGTGTTATTGACTCGTCTAAATTACATTAAATATATTAAGTTTTTTTTATTTATTGAGAAACGCCTTCAGTTTAGCTTAAAATAGTCAAAATTCATTTTATTGCAGTTCTCATGTTAATGTGTTATTTTGAACAGTCCTAAAAAATAATTGTTCAAGTGTGTCTAACACTTTGACACTGAGTGTTTGTTTCGCGAAAAAAAAATTAGTGAACTGTATCGATTTATCATTTACGACGCCATGAGCAATAAAGATTATTGGAACATGTCGGGCAATTTCCGAAAACAAGTCGAAAAACACGATTGTATTAGTGAAAAATAATGCAGTGGCGTAGAAGGGGTGCTCTTTTATAGGTTGCTACCGTAGGACATAACAATTATTCGAAATGTCACGATATTACCAACAACAGGTCTTACTTGCCTCTATAAATGAGACAGAAAAAATATCCTTATATCAAAAGTTTATAAAGGCTGATTTTTTTAGTGTATCCTAACTTCCGATAGGAGTTACTGTCAAACGAACGTTAAGTTTGCCGCCTCTAGAGTCAAAAGTATCCAATATTCTCTGGCAAATCATCATGGGACCTTTAACATCAGAGCAACGCTTGCAAATTGTAGAAATTTATTCTCAAAATCAGTGTTCTCTGCGCCAAAGTCACTAAGCACTTCATGACTTTTTTATTTTTCGGGTGTATTTTTCGAACCCAATAAGTCATCGTAAATTTCGGTTTCTCAGGATATCGCCGACCGAAAATTCGAAGGAATCCTCCGTCTTTTCCGTCTCATAAAATACGGAGATCAATCTAGTGGAAAACACCCGGTAATAAACAGATTATCGAGTAAATTGCCATTATTCGGTAAATAATACCTGCACATCAGTAAGTAAAAATTCCTTTGAGCGGAAAATCTTAAACTTTCCGATTTCCAACAGGAATTTGGTCAATAAATATTTTAGAATTAAGTATTGTTTAATGAAAGACTTTCGCAAATTTTTCTATTGGAACAAAATTCGAAGCGATTTTTTTGTTTTGAAAAATCCACACAAAATCAATATTAAAAAACATCGATGTTTACGATATGTATATATATATATATATATATATATATATATATATATATATATATATATATATATATATATATATATATAATGCTATTAAGATATTAAACAGACTCCCCAATATATTTAAAATTATTCATATTAACAAATTCAAATAAAAAGTTAGGGAATTTCTATTATTTCAGGAGATACAATTGCTAATATGTAAAGGGTATTCCATTAAGAAGTTTCGAATGTTGGTAACGAATAAAAGAAACGTTTCATAACATACCTGAAAGTTATTTATGGCAGTGCGAAGCTGCATAGTGTACAATTATACGTGGAATACAACATCTGTCAAATGACCGCCACGACTTTTCTGGCAGCTCACAATTCTTTTGTTGAAATAAATGTTTTTTGTTGAATAAACAAAATTGTCCCATCTGGGGCAATGAAAATCCTAGAGAAATCCACGAAATCCCGATGCATGCTCAACGTGTCACAGTTTGGTGCTGTTTTTGGGCTGAGGGTATCATTGGACCGTATTTTTTTGAAGATGAAGATGAACGAGCTGTTACAGTAAACGGAGAACGATACCGAACGATGATTGATGTTTTTTTATGGGATCAAATAATGGACATGGATTTAGAGAATATGTGGTTCCAACAAGATGGTGCGACATGTCATACAGCACGTGAAACATTGACTTTATTGAGTACACAGTTTGGAGGGAGGCTGATCTCCCGGAATGGGGATGTAAGGTCATGCGACTTGACGCCGCTGGACTATTTTTTGTGGGGCTATGTGAAGAGCAAAGCTTACGAAAATAATCCGCAAACCGTTCAACAGTTGAAAGAAGAAATTAGGCGAATAATTCGGGACATAACTCCGCAAATGTGTTCAGCAGTAATCGAGAAATTCAACAAAAGAATTGTGAGCTGCCAGAGAAGTCGTGGCGGTCATTTGACAGATGTTGTATTCCACGTATAATTGTACACTATCCAGCTTCGCACTGCCATAAATAACTTTCAGGTATGTTATGAAACGTTTCTTTTATTCGTTACCAACATTCGAAACCTCTTAATGGAATACCCTTTATTATATTTTTTTATATATTTTTATAAATTATTAAAACAGCCCTAAAGTTGATCCCTTTACAAAAACGTAGAAAACATCCGTGGTCGGATAGGTCGCAAGTAGTATTAACCCGAAATAAAGCATTCAAAGAGTGGAAAAGTCAAAAAACAGAATCTTTTTGGAAGTAATAAAAGAAACATCGAAACTAATTAGACAAACTAAAAGAAAATATGAAAACAATCAACTTAATGAAATAGAAATAGATTTTTAAAAAAATTACACCCAAAATATAGAAATATAATTGCCCGAGTGAGCGACGCATTCGCCGAATTATCGATAATTTCCAAACGCGTTTCACGCTGCTCAATGTTAAAACAAAAACAAGAAAAAAAACTATGCGTATCGAAGAAAATATCGCTACTGTTGATGAAGATCTAAATTTATTAATTCATCACCGTCCGCAGGAAGTTGGGCTTGTTATTCAACTACGTGGAAAAGTTTCTTGGTCTAGTGTCTTACAAGATTCAGCTTGTACAAGAACTCAACCTGCAACACCATCGTTTGCGTCGTACGTTCGGTAAATGAGCTCAAAATCAATTGCAACTTGACCCAAAAATTATTTCATTTTGTTCAGCGATTTTCTGGCTAAATGGTTACGTTAATAAATTAAATTTCCGCATTTGGAGTGAAAGAAAAATTCAAATAGTCCAACAGTTACGGTTGTATGCAGACAACATACCGTGTGGTGCGGACTGTATGTCGGTGGCATCAATCGAGCGTATTTCTTTAAAAATCAAGCTGGAAAACACGTTACCGTTAATGGGCAGCATAACAGAGCAATGCTCAATGATTATTGAATTCCGAATTTCAATGATATTGATCTAGAAGAGATGTAGGTCCAACAGGACGCAATAACTGATTTATTGAGGGAACAATTCGGTGAAAAAACGGAACGCAATTCGAGGAACGGACCTGTTAATTGGCCACCAAGGTTAGGTGATTTAACGGGTTTAGACTATTTTCTTTGGGGTTATGTTAAATCGTTAGTCTATGTCGATAAACCAGCAACTACATACGCCGTAAAAACCAACATAATTCAAGCAATCGCGGACGATAGACCCCAACATATTGACAGAATGTGTTTTGTTAAAAGTAGCCGCGACGGACATTAGTCCGAAATTGGTTTCAAACATTAATGCCACTGAATAATATTTCACATAAACGCCTTTGTAGCTCATTTGTTACTCGAACAAAAGGGGAAGTACATAACGTGTACACTCGTTTTTTTAAACAGCTGTTTAAAATGAACAACAATTTCGTCTCTTAATTTTATAGTGACAGTCGAATAATGTGGCATTTCACGTGAAGCAGACAACGATAAAAAAGTGAAGTTTTGAAATTTGTTCATATTGGGCATATTTGTACTTCTAGGGAATATGAACGTGTACACATACTATTTTATTATTTAACGTTTAGTAAGATATGGGATTCTATAGAATTTACCTGATTGAAAGGGGTTCTTTGGAATTATATTTACATATTGAGGTAAATTATAATAAAATATTGAACGTAGTGTTTTGTATAGAAAATTTACTGTGATTTTTAATTTTCAAATCAGATTCTAAATTTGTTTTTTTTTCTAGTGTTAAACCGGAAGTAAATATTTCAAATAATTTTTTTAATAACCCTGACCATTTTAATTTAAATTTTTTTACTGCAAAATAAAGCTTATCATTTACAAATTTTACCATAAAAAATGCGCAACGAGATCTAAATTAGTTTAGGAGATAAATCAATTAGACTCATACTGGGCGCTTGCTAAAGTTGGCTGGTTTGTGCAAAAAAGGACATATAGCTCATTCAAAGAAACAATAGTTGCACCGTCATCAATCTAGATAAATCTATTGCCAATTTAAATCCATAAGAAAGAAAAAATCATTTAAAGTTCAAAGCACTCTGTTTCCTTCTTCCTCTAATCCTATTAGAATCGAATAAAAATACGGTGAGCCGGCGGACTACATTCTGTGAATTCGCTGTCAAGATAACATTTAGATTTGTGGTTCTGGGCAGTGTTGCCGACCTTACACAAGTTTTTCGTAGAATCAAACATTTTCATGTTTTGATCGTTTTTGAGTTGTGCCTTCAAACGTTTCCGAATTATTTTTACTGTATTCTTTGCTGTTTTAGCTAGTTTCTGGTTTAGTTTCTGTTTTTGTGAGTTCTGTAGTAAAAAATCTGCGATTATAATTACAAAAAAATGCCAAAGCCATTAAGCGATCAGTGTAAGCAGCTTGTCTCGTCACTTATCAGTTATTTTGAACAGGAACGAGATAGGGGGCTCCTATTTTGCCATTAAACGCTGTGAGGGAGGCATGTATTAATAACTTAGCAGGTCTCGTGGTTAATTGGATATTTTTTAGCGAGTTTCAGCTGCACTAAATATTAATATTGGTACAGTTAGTGCAATTTCGAAAAAGTTGAAGAATAACGAAATGTTAAAATCACCGAAGAAAAAGCGTCAACATCCAAAACGAGTAACTAATCTAAATCATCTTGATGTGGGCTCAATTCGCTAACAAATCTATGAAATATTTGAAAACAGTGAGTAGATTTACATGGTAATATTGTATTTTTATCAAATTTTATTGAACTATTTTAGAACAAACAGTTAATCGTGAAAGTATTCATGAAAACCTAAAGAACATGCAGCTCTTTGATGGATGCTTCATACACTTCTAAAACAAATTGGTTTCAAATGGAGTAAAGATAATCCACGTAGGCGCCTGATGGAACTTCCAGATATTGCCTTTAAACGAATTCAATTTTTGAAGATCCCCGTATCAAAATATTAAAGACGAATATCTGTTTGATTTTGTTTATTTGGATGAAACATGGATATTTCAAAATGGTACCTTAAGTCACTCATGGCAAAATGATAACAAGAGGAGCGTAAAGACTACAAAAGTTGATAGAAAAGGTGATACTTAGAACGTAATACTTAGAAGCCATTAAAGTCATGTCATAAATAATTGTTTTAAGACGTGTCAATAATAACATATTATTGCAGATATATTGTTTTTCATGCTGCGAACAAGAATGGCTTTATTCCAGAGGCCGAATTAGTCTTCTCTTCTAAAACAAAAGGCGATCTCGATGAACAGCATCAGACATACAGAAGAAGATATTCAAAGATTGTCGAATCGCAAAAAGGTATTTGATAGACTAGAAGTTAATCCTTTAATAATTTACTTGAACAGCGATTCAGATGCTGAAAGTTGTTTTAGTGATACAGAATAATTAAACTTTGTGTGAACTAAATGAAAAACTCCTATGTTAACAAGCAGAAGTTTCGAAACAGGTTTTTGATTACAACTTTTAAAGAAAAACTTTTCGTGTTACTTTTTCATTTACAGTTTTATCGATCATACAAATGCCTGGGTATTTTGGTGTTAATGTGGCAACATTGTAACGTGAGTGCGTCATAGATTTTGATGACGTGCAATCATTGCAGTAAACTGCTGTGACGTCACCTATTAATGCATAGACATACATATTCTTAACTAGTTTTACACTTGATACCTATATATTATTAACAATGATTTATAACTAAATGAAACAGTATTGTATCAAAAGAAAAAGATTCTATTTTATAATTTTTACAATTTTACTATTGCAATCAACACTGGTTCGTTTTATAACCATGCCTTCAGTTGTTGGAACAAAATAGTGGTACGTTTTTGTCGCTGGAATAGTTAGTGATGATTGAAATCGTGGTTGGAGAAAAATTCTTTGGCGTTCAATATCATCTTTGGAGCAGTAGTAAATGGTTGTTTGATTTAAAATTGAATTTGTCCATTCCCACAACCGCATTGGCGTAATAATCGCTCTACTTGGAGGTAACTGTAAGCTTGCACGTGTCGCTAAACATTTCAGGTTTCCTCCAAGACCATCACATGATCCCTTACCGTGAGAGGTTGCGTGAAAATGAAACTCTGCATCTGTATTAAAATCTTGATTATAATAAAATAGGTTTGAAAAATGGAATCTATTTTGAAAATGTTGTGACGCACCATCTGTGATATAGATAATTTTCGATACAGCTATTGCTTTTTTTAAAAGATGTTCGTGTAGTACTTTTTTGGAAAGCATAGAATGTAACTGTGTCATGCTTCAAATCGTCTAAAATCATTACAAAGCTACCGTGTTTTATTTCACTTTCATTTGTATAATAAAAGACCGATGTTAGTAGTGTTGCCTGACCATTATTCCAGTGAAAAGATTGAGCTGAGTCGTGGATAACAAAACTATAATTTTCTGCGAAATCGCATTGTACTATGATTTCACCTTCTGTGATGTTCTCCTTAAGTATTTTAAAATAAAGTGCTTGTTCTTCTACAATGTGAGCATGGGGTTTCAATTTATCCAAAGGGTCACACAAAACTATCTACAAAATCATCAGATGGAAGTAGTTAAATAGATCTCGTGAAGCGGCTTCAAACTGCACGTTTGTCACTTGATTGTCATCAAATATCATTTTCAAATGATCACGAATCGCATTCAATCCAGGACATGATTTACAACATTCTGTTGGCGACGTCTTTGAAGTCGTTAAATAACATGTCGATTAGGACACATCATTTTGCAAAAACAATCTTTATACGATGAACGTTCCATGGCAGTTCCAGCGGTAAGATTGGCAATTTCTCTTCCATTCAACATCAGCTTGACATTTTGATGGTAAATACAAACACACAGCATATGTGTTCCAGAATCGCCGACGAGAATACATTGTTTGGGTCTGAGGGTAAAATTTTGTTACGCCTACCTGAACATTAGTATATTCACCTTTAAACTTCTGATAAAGTTCGTCAATATTACACATTAGAAGTTGATACAAAATCTTTTTTACCAGGCATGATGCGACAATGTCTTCTCGAAGATAAAAAGGATTTCACCAAGTTCTCTGCATCGACGGATAATTTGCTGGTCACCTCGTGGATTAGGAGATGATAAAATGCCGAACGGGTCTACTAATTGCGTTGTTTTTCTCGCTTGTTAAAAAAATTAAATTAATATGGTCGAAGTTATTAAAAAAGTATTTAAAATATTTACTTCCGGTTTAACACTAGAAAAAAAATCAAATTTGGAATCTGATTTGAAAATCAAAAAGAACAGTAAATTTTCTATACGAAACGCTACATTTATTTATATACACATTTATTATTTATACGCTACATTTATTATAATTTACTTCAAATATGAAAATAAAATTAAAAAAAAACCCTTCCGTCAATCAAGTGAATTCTATAGAATCCCATATCTTAACAACTAAAACTTAAATAAAAAAAAAAGTATTATGTGTACACGTTCATATCCCCTAAAAGTACAAGTATGGCCAATATGAACAAATTTCAGCACCTCAATTGTTTTTGTTGCACGCTTCACCTGAAATGCCTCTACTGTGAACTGCGGTGACCTCTCGTTAACGTAAACAAAAGCACATGTGTTTAAAAACTTGTCTCAAACATAACCTATTTTATATAATAAACGACTGTTGTATTTATGTTATCGTCTGAAGTGAAGTTTTGCATCAACATGGTCAAACCAAAGAGTAGATGTTTAACACTGCAAAAGAAATCAAATATACGAGAAAAATGCGAAAAAAATTTGTCAGTAACCATATTAACAAAAAAGTACATTGTGGTGAAATCAATGTAGGATAAAAAAGAAAAATAATGAAATTTTGGAAGCTGTAGACAATATTCTAAATCCAATTAAAAGGCGCACTTTAAAAACTTCTACATACAAATTAATGGAAAAGAAACTCTAACGTTAAATAGTAAACGAAACTAAACATAAATATTTTGTCCATTGTTCGAATTATTTTTAATTGTAAATATAAATCACTATTACGTTAAAACCATAAAGTGAATTTATAACAAAATCCACTGATTTAGGCAATGGGGTAATTACCTTTCCCATCACGTAAAACTTGGCTCTGGGTGGACATCAAAAAGGTAATATTTTTTTACTAGATAATGATTACAACCATACTAAATCGTTTCAAGGCTGTAAAGAAAATGAACTTTCGTACAATTAAGAGAAAAAAACAACTGAGCAATATATTTCATAGCGCTGTGAAGTTTCCCAATTCTGAAATACGGAAAAATACATTAAAATGGTTAATCTTTATCAGGATATTATCAGGCGTGACGATTAATAATTCTAAATTTTTTAAAAGATGGCGCTGGAAACAAGAGTCTAATCTCTTATGTCATTTTGTTGCAGTACTTTTCAAAATGTCATTGGTGTCTAAATGATTTCGAGTTAGTGTCATTTTTTTTTTCGTGTTGAGTTTCAAGCCAAATAAGGAGCATTTGCGGCACGTATTGCTTGTTCAATCAAAAGAAAATCATGAGTGAAACCCATCGAATAGTTGTTGAATCTTACGGTGACAAAGTCTTAACGCAAGACGCTTATAGGCGTTCAGACGATTGAAAAGTGGTGATTTCGACTTGAATTGCAAGCGTTGTTGCAAGAAGACGATATGCAAACTCAACAGCAAACGGTAGAGAGGTTAAATGTTGGTGGCCAAACCATTTGTGATCGTCTGCATACCCAGGCAAAGATACAAAAAGCAGGAAAATGGGTACCACAATAAATGAAACGACAGATGGAAAAGCGAAAAACGGTGTGCGAAGTTTTGCTTTCTCGACATGAAAGAAAAACTTTTTTGCATCGGATCGTGACTGGGGACGAAAAATGGATACATTTTGAAAACCCAAAACGCAGAAAATGATGGGTTGACCCAGGACAACCATCAACAATGACTGAAGACCTAATACCTTAGGAAAGAAGACAATGCTGTGCATTTGGTGGAATCAGAAGGGTGTCGTGTACCATGAGCTCTTGAAATCAGGTGAATTAGTTAATACTATTCGCTACCGTCAATTTGAATTGCATTAATCGATAAGCGGCCAGAATAGGTTTCAAGACACTAAAACGTAATTTTGCATCACGACAACGCCCCATTACCTACAATAAAAACAGTCAGAGGCATCATTTCTGCACTTGGGTGGGGATTCTTGCCCCACCCGTTGTACTCATCAGATCTGGCCCCTTCCTACTACCACTGTATTCATCGATGTCCACGCACTTTCCATGAAACACTTCAACAATTACGGAAATGTCGAAAAATAGTCTTAAGACTCGACCACCTCAAAAGATGTACGGTTTTTCAGAAAGTTGCCAGAGAGATGGGAAAAATGCATAGCTAGCGATGGCGCATATTTTGAATAAATCATTTTTTAAAAATTAAGAATGATTAACCGTCATACCTAGTAATAGACAGCACCTAGTAATAGGTATCACATCAGCTGAAAGACAGATGCAAAAACGAAAAAGTGTGTGCGAAATTTTACTATCTCGGCATGAAAGCCAGACTTTTTTATAGATAATGATTTTTGTTTCCTCCTTTATTTGGGTTTTTCGCCACTGTCTAAAACTCAAAAAATATCAAAAATACCTGTTCTTATTTAAAGAAAGAATCACTGGGTAAAAACAAAAAACCAAACGGAGACAAATTTCTCAGTGATTCTTTTTTGTAATAAATTTGCCTAACGAACAAAATTTTAAAGATATAAAAATGTTATAAAAAATGTACAAACTTTTAACGTTAACGTTTCGGAGGGTAATAAAGGAGGAAAAAAAATATATGAACACGCCACAATCATTCAGACATTACTTAGATAATGATTAACTGTATTTATAAAATATAGGTAGTACGGCTAGACGACTAGTCGTGTAGTCGATTAGTAGACTAGTATAAACTTTTCGTTATCTTCTTAGATCCTGGAGTTCGTACTGACAGTGTGGGGTTTCTTTTCAGAAATCCAATGAATTAGTCAACTCCTGTTCGTTGATTTTTGGGCCACGAAGTTGGAATATTGAAATTGACCGCACTAGCGTTTCTAATTTCTCAACTTATTTTTTTCTCAGGATTCAAAAATCTCGAATCCCCGGGAATTTTCGAGAAATTTGCATTCGAAAATGCAAAATAAAATTACGCTTATTAATAATCACCATTTTTTATTTATTAAGACATGTTTAAATTAAATTTTCTAACAAAATTAACCAAATTAAACTTTGACTATCTTCCTATAAAACTTATAATTTGTATTTTTATTAAATAGTAGGTACTTTGATTTAGTAAAACTTAAAGCGAGTATTTATCTCAGCTTCCTTCTTGAGGTAAGAAAAAATATTAATCCCAGTCTTTTAATTAAACAAATAGTCGGTATAGTCCGTTTTAAGATATTTCGTTGCCCTTAAGCAAAATGTTAATTGCCCTAAAAAATGTCAATAAAAATATTCCTCGTTTCTTAAAAGGCGCCAGAGCTGGAGTGGTTTAACTTCTGAATAATTTTGGGAAAAATAAAATATTATTAAATTGGTTTATTAAATTATTTATTGGTTTGGGTATTTTGAATTTATGAGTACAATAAAAATAAATAAATAAACAAATATAAAAATTATAACTTAAATTTAATTATACATTTAATTCGGTTTCGCTCTCGATGTCACTTTGATCTACAATAAGTGGTTCTATATTATTAATAAATGATACATAGGAATCTTCTATTTTAATAACATGGTTAATCGAATGTATCTAACTTTCCTTGAGAATACTATCTACAACCTTCCTAATTAATGTTGCGGCACTTGCACTTAGAGTCGGAGAAATGTTTTCTGCTCTAATCTGATGCCACATATGCTCAATTAGATTAAAATACAGTAATACAGGGAAAGGCGTAAAACCATATGTCCCCTATCGGCAGCAATTGTATCACATACATATTCGTTTTAAATATTAAAGTCTAATATTTCTATAAGGATAAGGATAACGATATATATTTAATGATAACAATTGTGTTAGGAACTTTTTTTTTTTTTGGCGCTTATAATAACTAGCATTGTCCATTACAATTATGTTTTCCTTAGGCACATTGGGCAAAAGGCTATTTATAAACCAATCTTCAAAAAGTGCTGCTGTGTCGTCATCATAGTAGTCCAAAGATTCGGACCTGTTATTTTATTAAGTCCGGCCCTGTTTACGTTTCTTGCAACTTAGCCGGGTCTCGTTACGGCAGGGGTTGTTAAGAATTTATTACAGCCATTCGGTCAACGATATATCTTGAAACGCACTATACAAGTAGTCGTACCACCTGTATTTTAAAAATACTGTTAATTATTATATATTGATAATTAGTACGATCAAGTGGACAGAACTTTGCTTCTCTTTTATTTAAAGGCTTTTTTGCATCGGATCGTGACTGGAGACGAAAAATGGATATTTTTTGAGAATCCAAAACGCAGAAAAATATAGGTTGACCTAGAACAATTATCGACATCGCCCACAAGACTTTAGAAAGAAGAGAATGTTATGCATTTGATGGGATCAGAACGGTGTTGTGTACCATGATCTGCTGAAACCAGGTCAAACAGTTAATACCGTTCATTATCGTCAACAAATCTTCAATTTGAACCATGCATTGTTCGAAAAGAGACCAGAATGGGCTACAAGAAAGACACGGAAAAGTGATTTTGCAGCACGACAACGCCCCATCACACACATCGATAGCGGTTAGAGACACCATTCCTGCATTTGGTTGGGAACTCTTGCCCCGCCGTTCTCACCAGACTTGATCCTTTCCGACTACCACTTGTTTTCTTTTATATCTTACGTACTTTCCATGAAACACTTGAAACACCAATAGCCAGATATAACACAACTGTGTAGCTAGCCAAGGCGTATACTTTGAATAATCAATTTTTTACCTTTTTCCCAAATTAAACGTGTTTATTTTTAAGAAAAAATTAAGAATTATTAACCGCCAGAATTGTTATCCGTTGTCTCGTTATTTTATATATGTTTAGCTTCAAAACGAGGTAAACTAGTATGATCAAAAATTATGATGACTGGTTTTTAAAAATTTGCGCCCTTTAGGTATCTCTACAAATATTTGTTTTTACTTGAATGATGCAGAACGCCCGGGATAGCCAAAAAATATGGAGGACGAAGAATTGAAATTTTCTATATAACGAATTAATCAATATATAAAATATAATTTTTACAGGCTATATCTTGTTGCGATGGTATTTGATACAATATACGACGAAAAATTCGGTATGTTATTGAAGAGTCCCTAAAGGTTCAAATAATATTGCTCAATAAATTTAATATTCCATGGTATTACTGACGGTCTGAGGATCTATATTGAAAAGTTTAAGCAAGAAAAAGTTTTTCTCGAAATATGATCTCCAATATGTAAAATATTGACCTCTCTCTGGATAGAAATATTCAATATAAAAAATGGTTTGGGGTTTAAATGCAAATGTATAAAATGAAAATAGTATGTATGTATAGAAGAAATATTTACAAAAAGTAAAAAAAACAGGTGCATAAAAAAACACTTATTCCATTACTAAAAAAAATGAGTTGCAGGCGGATCTTTATTTGCTCCGAAGTGAAATCCCTGTGAAATTATTACAGTAAACAATTAAATGTAAACTGAGAATGGTCTAAAAATGAGGGGATCAAAAAATCATATTTTTAGATAGATTTCGATAGATTTTCGATAGATTCATGAATCTTTCTATCTCAACATTTACAGAACTAGAAGTACAGTTATTAAGTAAAGATTTAAATACAATTTGAGAAATATTGTCAACTTAAAATAAATAGAAACATTGGGTGTGGAGACCGAAATCGCTTTAAAAGGTCAATCGTCTAGTATGAATAAGAAATATCATAGTGAAAATATTATCAAACCTGAGTTGTTTAAAAATACGAGAATTCTTAATATGGAACAAAAATTACCAAATACAATTCACAAAAATACGGAAGAAAATCAGTTAATATTTACAAATGCAAACAAAGGAAACGCACTGATAGTAATAGATAAATTAAAAAAGATTCAACAGACAAATTTAAAAAACAAATCAAACTCCAAATTGAAAGCTCACCTAACATCATTCCACAAAATATTATTTTTCAATTAAACAATATGAACTTTCAACCACCTCAACTATACTCTCTTATCAAATTAGACAAGGAAGGATATCCCATCAGATCGGTTGTGTTATACATGTCGGTACCAGCATACAAGATATCAACATTTTTAATAATGTCTGAATGATTGTGGCGTGTTTATATATAATTGTCAATGTAAGTATCATTGACAAACACAAAAAATATATTTGCTTTATATCTTTTCATAATTTATAGAAATACTTAATTTTTCGATTCGTTTTGAAAACGGGAGGAGAATACTTCCCAAAACGTTAACGTTAAAAGTTTGTATATTTTTTTAGAACATTTTTATATTTTTAAAATTTTGTTCGTTATGCAAATTTATTACAAAAAAGAAACACTGAGATATTTGTCTCCGTTTGGTTTTTTTGTTTTTACCCAGTGATTCTTTATTTACATAAGAACAGATATTTTTGATATTTTTTGAGTTTTAGATCTTGGCTAAAAACCTAATAAAAAAAGAAACAAACAATTCTATTGTTATGAAGCAATTCTCATAAAGTAAACCAAATTAAGTTACCAAATTCTTGATTAATTTGTATTTCTATATTGTCTCTAATATTTTGAATGACTGTTAAAAAAGTTATCAAATTATTCTTAACTTTAAGTGTTTCTAGTTTACTAAGTCTTACATTAATAACTGAAAAAGTTGACTGAACGGAATAGGTCCTTTATCCCGGTTCATGATTTTCTTGCATTTTTCTATTCGAATGCTTTCATATACATCCAAAGACCTATTATTTACACTTTTACCAGTCTTAAATTTCTAATGTCTATAATGTGGCCATGTTCAATTGCATGCTGGGGAACACAAGATTTTTCATTTCTCTCACCGTCCGAAAATCAGATCTCTCCTCGACTTTAGCAGAACATCATATCCAAACGGGTCACAAAATAGATTTCGACAAAGTCTGAAGGCAGTCTATGAGACAAGTATTGAGAATGCCAAGTGCGACCTTGGCGAAACGTCTGCACGTTCCCAACAAACGGGACACAAACGATCGGATGTACTCCCGGACTAATAGTCTAGCATATATATATATATATATATATATATATATATATATATATATATATATATATATATATATATATATATATATATATATATATATATCTATATATATATCTATATATATATCTATATATATATATATATATATATATATATATATATATATATATATATATATATATATATATATATATATATGTATATGATGTAGATATAGATATAGATGTAGATATATATATATATATATATATATATATATATATATATATATATATATATATATATATATATATATATATATGCTAGACTTGCCTATATATATGCCAACATTGGGATCTTTTTCGAAATTATAAAATAGATTTTAAAGTCGTTTTGTAACTATGGATGAGGCTTAAGTTTACTACTATGATCCTGAACTGCGACAACAAACCGCAGAGTGAACTAAGTCCAGTTGTTCAACTCCTAAGCAGCTAAAGTAATTAAAATCAACTAAAAAGTTTATGGTAAGTAATAATCGACCAACCGTTTGTTAAATTATCTGAAGTTTTCGAAAATTTAGTTTCACATTCAAAACCATGTATCTTTATAATAATTAACATTTGCCAACACATTTATTGACTAAATATATACATATATATATATATATATATATATATATATATATATATATATATATATATATATATATATATATATATATATATATATATATATTACATCTAATATTTTCACGGATGGTAGATAATGTTTCTAAATCATTCCTTGAAATAGGAGAAAGGGGTGAGCTAAATATGCGAAACGACGTTCGCAACATTCCAAAAGTATGGAAATAACTTCTGAAAAAAGTAGAAACGCGGCAACGTGGCGGCAAAGTAGAAAAATCAATAAACAGACGCTCGACAGCGTTGCCGAGCGCCGAAAATAGTCCCGAACTACCCCAGGCGCAGTGGCCGCCCGGCTATAAAAGTAGGTACAACGACCGACCCGTACACATCACTTGAAAATACCAAATGGGATTTTGGCGAAACGTCGTGACTCTTTACAGAATCAACGGCTCGACACCCGGAATGATTTAGAAATATATAATATATATACAAAGGTTGGACTATTCAAACATTTAATCTATTTATTGATATTAAGTTTTTCTTTTACTCGTTTAAGTAATCATCTTTTTATAGCAACTCTTACCGGTACCAAATAAAACTTGACACCAAAGGACCAATGTGCCTAAAATTGCCTTATTATTTTGGAATCAAAAAATTACAATGTAGCAATTGCCTTAAGAAAACAACTTAAAAATAAAAAGAACAACTTTCAATAAAACTAATAAGCAGTATTTCCTCCATGGGTCTGTAAGCATGCCTGTAGGCGATTTGTACAAGCTGTCAACTAAATGATCAATTTGGAGTTGTGAAATTGTCTCTCATTCTTCACGAGCAGCATCTTTTAGTTCTCGCAGGGTAAGAGTAAGATTATTTCGTTTCTTGGTGCGTGTTTCCAGAATGTCCCAAGCAAGTTCAATGGCATTCATGTCAGGAAAATTTGTTGGCCACACTAAGTTGGTTATACCCTTCTCTTCAAGTATATTTTGTACTGCTGCTGTTCGATGAGAAGGTGAATTGTCATCCATAAAAACAAATCCGTCACCCACTGCGCATCAGAACAGACTTCCAATAGGATTCCTCTCCCCCTACTTCCTCGATGTATACAGCATAATACCACCCCAAAACATCACGCTCTCACCGTCCAATCCCGTGTGGGGTTGCTAGTCCTCCATCGGGCGCCTCCCCAGGTGGCGGATTGGGGAATGCCTCCCTGAAAAGGGTGGTACCGGGGAAATGAAATACCCGGGGTGGACCAAAACTAGCATGTTTCCCACGGGACCTGGAATTATCTCTAGGTTCGGGGATAGACGCCCCCGGGACTCGAGTCTTTCCTTAAGCTAAGCTGTTATGCGTACCGTGGTAAAGGCTGAGTGGCATCTGAGGATATCAGGTGTCTTGAGCGGTGCCTCTGGAGTATATCCCACCCCTCCAGTGTAACCATAATAGTGTCACCATAAACACAACAACTCAGTTTTATAGTGGATATTTATTTTTGCGAGATTGGTTGATGGTGCACCATCATTAACCAGCCTCTTCGGATTATCGTAGAGGGTCCACTTTTCATCACAGGTCTACTATCTTATCTACTGTACTACTACTACTATTACTCTGCTCTACTACTCTACTATTCTAATTTACTCTTATTTTCAGTTGTGAGTTCCTGCCCGAACTCTAGCAGTATACAATTTTCATCCCGGAGTGCTTCCATTTCAAGTTCAAGATTTTTCTAGTACTGTACGAAACAGTATTAGCATTGTTTTTTTTTAGTAGAAAGGGTTAAAAGAAGGCAGTACTTCAAATGTGGTTTGTCGAAGGACATCTACATTTTTCAGTTTATATTCACAGTACGTTACACCTTTTGAAGCAGGAAAATGGCGTTTTAAAATTAGTATATGAGGGTAAAACATTCTAATAGATATCAAAACTGTAGCCATTTACAAAATGACTTTTGCATTTCATCTATTTTTTCCAATAGGTGTTATTTATTGTATACAAATTAGGCGCCATAAATACTGCATGATTATGCATTATTAGCTCTGTTTCGGGTATACCAAAATCTTTTGCTTGTCTAACCCTGTTTCATAATTTTTATATAAATATTAGTTAGGTGTTTTCGATGTACTTTATAATTTCTTAAAATAATATTACTTTCCGCCTTATTTGCTATGCGATGCAATCTAATTTTCTTAAAAGTTGCATGATACAAACTTTCTAAGAGTTTTAATCTATTTACTCTATTATCCAAGATACGACTACGTTTCAAGCTCGCGGTTTAAGGAATTATATTTATGCTTCAAGGAGCTTCGGTTTTCGAAATATTATTTAAATTAATTTAAAATCTTCGTTGTCATTATATTTGTGTGCCATATTCTGAAATGAAATTACTAGCTTTAATTTGATCCGTATTGTTCTTAACACGAAATATTCCCTATCAAAATATAGAACTGCGATAAAAAAAATTAAGTGACTTTCGTTCTAAAATATCACGTACTTTACGTATTGATATTACGAAATAGATATTACGAATTAGAAAAGTTAATTAAACAAAAAATGACCGGTAAAAAAGAATAAATCCAAAATAAACTATCGACGAACAAGGTTATGCCCAGGAAGATGAGAAAAGAGCGAGACGGCGATGAGTGTAATGTAAGTAATGAACTAAGAAGCGTTAAGGGAAGAATAAGAAAAATGATTTTGTTTGATGAAAAGAAAGAGCACTTAAAAATTTGAAAGAAGTACTGAGGAAATATAGAATTAACGTACTAGCACTACAGGAGACAAACATAAAGGAAACATCAATGATAAAATTAGAAGATTATATACTCTTTAAGTGGAGGAGAGACGAGGAGATGCTGCTGAGCAGTGGTGGTTCGTGAATTTGAAATATGGAGATTCTGCATAGCACCAGACGATTTATAAAAGACATTTAACAAACCAAAATTGAAAATAAGAAATGTAAACTTACCAGATTAAGTAAACAAGTAAAAAAAATCCTACAATTAAATGTCATGAAATATACTAAGTGGTATAGATAAAGGAACACCAATAAATAACGATCAAAGTTTAAAAATTATTTTATAGATTTATTGTTTTTGTTAAACAGTACAACTGATTAAGATTTGAAGATCTAATTACTACGAGTTAGAGAGCTACAATTAGTAATGGGTGGATCGACCTCCACTTTGTATACATTTATGGAGGCGCCTAGGCATTGATCTAATTAGATGGCCAATTTCCTCTTGAGATATAGTGTCCCAAGATACTTGAATTTCACCCCGTAGTGTCTCCAAATATCTGTAGATGGTGTGGCAATCGGTTCGGAGATGTCGGTGGCCGAGGCGAGGCCGAGTAAATTAATTTGGGCTCCTTCAAAATGACGTATAGTAACACGTGTAACGTGAGGGCATGCATTATCCTGCTAGAAAAGTGGATTTGGAAGTGGTCTACAATTTCTTCGACATACCGCTGAGCCGTCACATTACCTCAAACAAAAACCAGAGGTGACGTACGTCACCTCTGATTTGGTAGTATTACCATTTGAAGTGGCACCCCAAACCATAACACCCACTGTAAGATGTAGGTGCATCTCCAAGAAGAACTCCGGATTTTGTCGTTTTACGCGATATCTTCTTACACGAACACAGCCGTCATGACCACCTATACAGAAGCGAGGCTCGTAACAAAAAACAACACGATTTCATTCCATTTCCCACTGATGTCTTTCTCTGCACCACTCCAGCCGTTGACGCCGATGTTCTGCCGTTAAAGTTAAAGCCAGATATGGTCTGTAAGAAACGAACCCAAAAGATCTGATTTTCCAGTAGATTGCTCGCATTTCAATTAACCTTCCATGCTCTTCGTACCACTTGTTAACAGTTGATTTTGAAGTTAAAAAAATGTTTCTTATGGCGAAAAGTCGAAGTCGGCACTCCTGGAGTTCTGTCGTGGCTGGACGGCGTCCTGTGTCTCCAGCTCGTTGTTGTCGACCTTCTTCGGCCCACGCTCGCCAAGTTCTCAACACTGTGTAAAGAGTCCTATTGATTCCTCTTTCCATTTCCCGAAAAGATAATCCGGCCTCTATAAATCTACAATGCGGCTCCTCTCCAGTTGTGTCAGCTGGCGAAAATGTGCACGTCTTCATCACACCCTACGCATGATAACTTTTTAAGAAATTAAATTGCAGTAAAACAAATCCCTGTCAAATCATAAAAGTTACTCAAATGATGTATCCTTAAGGAAAATGTGATAGCGCCAAAACTGTTTTATACGAACAAGTGGTAGTGAAGATTTCCTAATGATACAATAATTGGCATTTTTCTTTCTACAAGAAATATTATTGCTTTTTTTTGCAAAAAAAACCTTTATTTAAAGAAAATTCAACCCAAAGGCAATGTGTGTGAGTCAAATCAAGGCGTATTCACTACCAAAAGTTAGTTAAAACTTATTCACATTCTTTGTTATTATTAATTTAATTCTAGACTATAGGTGAAATTTGCTCTTTCTATTTTAATTATACATTATTTTATAGCATTATTTTTATGAATTTTCCTTTTCTACATTCTGTAAAGCAAAAATATTCATGAATGTATGATTTTCAGTCGTTTTGCCTCCATTTATAGATCGGATATATCCTGAAGAGGACAATGCAACAAAAAACTGAATTACGATGAATCGAAATAAACAAGATGACGAGGTAAAATTAAAATTAAAGTTGTCACTTGTTTTCCGCAAAAATAGTTGCATTGGATACATATTTTAAGGACATTTTTTGTTAAAAAAAAGGAAAATCGGTTAAATTTACGAAAGTAGGCTTGGTATATTAATGAATATCTTCAAAAAATAAAAAAAGAAAAACGTGGGAATTAAAATTCGAAATCATTACCGGTGTTATATTAAAATTTAAATGATCTAATATTGAAACAAATAAAACGAAATCACGATGAAGCTTGAGCTTTAGAGAACGTTTAAGGGAATAGGAAAATACGAGCTGAAAAGAATGTGTTAGGGGGCATTATTGGATATAATCAATATTTGTTTTGTAGCTTTTGTTTTCGTATCTCCATTGCAATTTTCAATTTTACATAAAGAAAAACTTATCGTGGGTAAATTCACAGTTTACGAATGAATTAAAGTTTATTCTTTAGTTTGAGACCCAGATGTATTTTTTGAACAATTTAATGACATTGCCTAACTAACAATTGGAGTTAGCAGCCTGGGCAATCCATAGTTGATCAACTCTTTACCATAAGACAGATTCTGGAGAAAAGCAAGGAAAATGGTATTGAAACCTTTCATGAATTTTAAGGCATCGTATGATAGTAAAGACAGAAACAAACTATTCCAAATTCCAGACGTATTTAAAATTCCATTGAAATTCACCAAAATAATTAAAATAGCAATTAATATTGTCCCTAAAAATTGAAATAGGTTTTTTCCCCATATTTACTTATCTTAACTTATTTACTCAATAAGTTCGTAGAATGACATATAGTTTCCACTGTTGACAAATCCATATAATTTTTAGGAAGTACTAACCATCAAATGATACGTGTCAACATTTAATGACAATCTGAAGCTTAGTTCATAAGTTACAGTGGTTTTAGTAATGCGATGCTAAATAACCATGCTATTAATCTCAGTCACAAATCAAACAATGAACGTTGCTAATTTAGATCAATTTTTCTATTGGAAAGATAATGCTGTGCGGTTGGTGGGATCAGAAAGTCATCGGTAAACGACTTGGTAAACTTCTGAAACCAGTTGAAACAGCTAATACTGTTCACTACCATTAACAAATGACCAATTTGAACCATGCGTTGATCGAAAAGCTACAGGAATGGGCTACAAGACACGGAAAAGTGATTTTGCTGCACGACAATGCCCCGTTACACAGAGAAAGCGTTCGAAGATCGTTGATCCCTTTCGACTACGCCTTTTTTTCATCAATGACTCATGGTCCTTTCATGAAACACTTCAACAATTACGAAGATGTTAAAAAATGGCTTGATGACTGGACCACCTCAGAAGATGTGCGGTTTTTCGAGAATGGCATCCACAAATTGTCAGAGTGTGTGTATCAAAAATGTGTAGCTAGCTATGGCGCATACTTTGAATATACCATTTTTAACCCTTTGTTACTCGCACTGGGTGATATAGTCACCCAGAGGTATATTTTGTTTGCTATTGTTGGCACAACTGCGAATCTAGACTTGGCCGCCCTTCTAACCTCCAATGGACATGTGTTCTATTAGATTTGATTCGCTTCATTGCATTCATATCAGTATTTGATCAATTGTTAAACAGAAAAGTTGGTCAGTTCTGATACGGAGTACTGTATACCCCACGTGAGCAAGAATGTAAGTATTTTTATCCTTGAGTTTTTTATTTATTTATTCATTTTACTACTGTTTTATGGCAGTTTCCATTCAATTTATTTATTTCTTTTAATTATATTATAATAATTGTCGAAGTAAGTTGTTAGAAAGTTGAGACTAAAAACGTGTGATTTGTGTTTTTTTTTTATTAATTTACTTTTCTATTTCTTAGGAGTAATCTGTTACGCACAGATGAAGAAATCAGGGCTGCTTGGGATGCTCTATCAGAAGATGAGTTAGAGGATGAGTCAGAAGTACTACCTATTGGTTTCTCTGATTCTGAAGAGGAATGTGTAAATGATGAGGACAAAAATCACGACAGCGGCAGTGAACAAGGGTACTCCTCTGACCAATCCACTGATGAAGTAGGTGATGATGAAAATTATTATGTGAAACACATTTATAAAAAAATTAGAGGTGAGAATGTTCCTATAGAAACTCACAAATGGAAAAAACTCCTATAACAAGTAAGTTTGCAAAAACGTCAAAAAAAAATATTTTGAAAAAAAGGTTTCCTTCCACTACATCAACTGAAATATCAAATGAATTATCAGCATTTAGAAAAATCATTGATGAGACTATGATTGATGAAATTGTGCTTGGCACTAATATTTACATTAGAAAACTGAAAAATGCTGGTACTTATTCTCGAGAACGGGATATGAAGGAAACATCTAAAGAAGAAATATTAGCTTTTGTGGGTCTGTTGTATTTGATCGGTACAAAGAAAATGAGTAAAACTGATCTTCATGACATTTTTGCAAGTGATGGGACAGGAATCGAAATTAGCAGAGGGGTGATGTCGTATGCAAGGTTTTATTTTTTGCATAGCGCTATAAGACTTGATGACAGAACAACCAGGCAGGAGAGGAGAAAGTTAGACAAGCTTGCAGCAGTCCGGTCATTTTATGATCAATTTGTTGCAAATTGCCAAAAAGCATACTCCCTGGGTGAGTTTATAACAATTGATGAGAAATTAGAACCATTCCGTGGTAGATGTTCTTTCATACAATACATCCCAAATAAGCCGGCAAAGTATGGGATCAAAATATTTGCTGCCGTGGATGCTAAAACCTTTTATACATATAAATTGGAGGTTTATTGTTGTCTTCAGCCAGATGGGCCTTACAGAGTAAGCGATACCCCCATTGATATTGTCCTAAGATTGACTGAGAGTATGAAAGGATCCAATAGAAATATAACCGTGGACAACTGGTATACCAGTGTTCCTTTGGCAAAAAAGTTACTTGAAAACGGGATGACTCTAATTGAAACCATGAAAAAAAATAAAAGGGAAATTCCACTTGAATTTTTACCGTCAAAGACAAGGGAACTAGGGTCTACTACCTTTGGCTTTCAGGATGGGATGACTTTAGTTTCTTATGTGCCAAAACTGAGGAAATCCGTTGTACTTTTATCAACTATGCACGATCAAATTGAGATAGACGAAGAAAGCAATAAGCCTGAAATAATTATGCAATATAATAGAACAAAAGGAGGTGTCGACACTGTTGACCAGATGTGTAGTTCATATACGGTAACGAGACGTACCCAAAGGTGGCCATATAACTTGTTTATGTCGTTTTTGAATGTTGCGGGGATAAATAGCTACATAATTTACTGTAAACACGGTCCTAACATGATGAGGAGAAAAGTTTTTCAAAAAAATCTAGCTCTGTCCCTGATGAAGCCACATCTGCAACAGCGTGTATTGATCAGATCTCTGCCAATAAATATTCGCTGCATTGTAGAGAATATGGTCGGGAAAGTAGAAAATCGTTCAGAGCCAACTGATCATTCACAACGCAAGAGAGGAAGATGTTATATGTGCGGCCGATCAAAGGACACCCAAACTGCGGTAAAATGTTTATCCTGTGGACGGTTTACCTGTAAACAGCATTTGGACATCAAATGTAAGACCTGTGGTGGTTTACCATCGGATAATAACTCAGACGATGATTTATAAAATAATTTGCATTATGGCATTACACAATTTGAATTTAAATTTTTTTTACAATATCATTCGATATATATTTTTTTTCAATAAAAACCATATAAATATTTTTTTTTAATGTAAGTTATACCTTATTATAATTATATTTTATTCATAATTCTTATTGAAATGTTAATTTATTTACCTAATTTATTGATGAAAATTGGGTGGAGTACTGTACACCCCGCGCGAGTAACCACGTCACGAAATTGAGCGCGAGTAACAAAGGGTTAACTTTTCTCCCAAATAAAAAGTGTTTTTTTTAAGAAAAATGAAGAATTACTTTGAAATAAAACTGCAGTTTTATACGATTTTCACTGAATAATATTCTGATATGTTTCGCCAACAAAAATAAACTAAATTACCGTTACAATATTCCTTAAAAATACTTGTTTTATGACACTGAAACTATCTGTAATTAATTTTTATTGCGTCTTGCTCGATCACAGCCCACACTATTTTACAGATGGAAAAAGGTTTAATAAAGGTGAATTGTTTGTTTCTATTTGGTCATTTCACATTATATTGGAACCTTTTAATTTATTAATTTCTAACGATTTCAACAACGACAGTTTTTTAGTTTTATTTTCTACATGTAGTATTCTAAAATTATCATCGAACTTATGGTCATTACTTAGCAGGTGTTCCGACTAAGCTGAATCAGTTTTTTGAAATTTCTGCCGGTCTGACCGACATAAGCTTTTGAACAATCAGAACAAGTTAACATATAAACTCCTGACTTATTTTCACTTGGTATTTTATCTTTGTTATTTTTGATATATTTGCCTAAACAATTGTTTTATTTTAAATGCTACTGCATAATTGTGTCTATTTAGAAATTTTGCTATTTCATTCGAATGTTTTCCTTTATAATTTAATAAAGTATAATATGAAGGTTTAGTACGCAGTATAATATGAAGATAAATTTCCGCTAAAGCTTTTTTATATAACGGTTTGTTTAAAATATTATCTATTAGTTCTGGTGTATATTTATTATTTACTGCTATTTGTTTAATAATGTTAAGTTCCTTATTAAAATTATTTTCTGGTAATGGAATATTTATTAATCTATGTATAACGCTATTGTATGCTGCAACTTTATGTTGGTATAGGTGAGCAGACTTATTATATATTGCAGTTATGGATTGCAATCCCGTAAAACATTCGCGACGTAAATCGCGAGTAGCACGAGCACGACGTTACGTTGACAGTGCGCCACGCCGGCGATTAGCGGACAGTTAGCGGGCTGTCCTGTCAGTTGTTCATAAAAGGTACTGTGTTGCGCAGTCTGCGCACGTCTTTCTGTATAGGTGACGAATGTTTTCGTATTCACCTTCCGGCCTTTAACGTATGTACCTAAATTTTAATGTTTTTGATTTAGTTTTGTTCTGTGCTATTTTAAAATCAGATTGTGTGTGTCGTAAATAACAATATAATGTCGTAATGTCGCGTGAAACATTATGACTTAAAGTAGTTTTTGTTTTTGTTAATAATGTTTTTTGGATATGGTTATCGATGATAGTGAAGCGGATTACTCGTGTGGGGTGTGAGAATGTAACAGGGCACTATGTAAAAATTAAATAAATGAATCTATATCTATACTTACATTAAACTTTATTTATTATTTGCAGGTAACGAGTAAATTAATCATGTCTAAGTTCATTGAAACTGGGAATGCCAAGAAAGAGAATATAGACGACGGCGATGGCGATATCAGCCAACTTCAAAAAGGTCTGTGGCGTTATTTCAGGTGGCAAATTTCTTCTGTGTTCAGCTGAACTAAAAATTAGTCAACGTTCTATCAAAGGCTTGAAAATATATTTGAAGACTAAACACAATATCGATATCTGTTCTCGAAACGATGACACTGGAGAAGAATCCTTACCAGTAGTACCGAAGAAGAAACCCAAAACAATGGACAGGTTTCTTATAAAAAAAAACCCTATGGACAAAATGATCTCTAGGATGGTGTGTAAAGATGGATTCACCTTAAGTTCCATTTGCACATCTACGGATTTAAGAAATTTATTTTCTAAAAGCGGTCACAAACTACCCTAATTCGCCAAATACAATACGATCTATCGTAACATATTTTTGTAACACAGTTAAAGCTGACATGATTATTGAATTTGAAGGTCTCAAGAAAGGAAAACAGAGATTTTCAGTCACATTTGACGAATGAACGTCACAAAAGAAACATCGATAGTTAAATATCAACGTCCACCAGGAAGAAAACCATTTTAATCTGGGTTTGGTCCATATACATGGCTCGGCTACCTCAGGACATTGCATTAGCTTGGTGAAAGAACGCCTCACGAGTTTTGGTCTAGACTTACGACACAGATATTATCGTAATTACAACGGACGGCGCTAGTGTGATGGTGAAGGTTGGTAGCTTGGTTTTACACACGGCTTGCAACTAGTGGTGGTTGATGCACTGTATAAGAAAACCAATTCTTCAATATCAGAATGTCCACCAATAGCATTTACGAAGGAATCTGGACGCCAATGAACAGGGTGTGACTATAAATATAAATTCACTGCCACTTGAAATGATTTCTACAACATATGACGATCTATTGAAGAAAGTACGGAAAGTGGTCAAGATTTTTAAGCGGTCACCAACTAAAAATGACGTCTTACAAAAATATGTGAAGCAACAAAAAGGCCCTAAAAAAGAATTGGCATTGATATTAGACTGCCGTACTCGCTGGAATAGCCTTTTGAATATGTTAGAACGATTCTACAATTTGAAGAATTGTATTGATAAAGCATTAATCGATATTGAAATTGAATCTGAGATTAAATTCAGCGATAATGAGTGGTTCATAATTAAAGATCTCATTGCTAACTTGCAGCCTTTTAAATTAGGAGTTGCGACACTTTATAGGCGAGAGTCAACGCTTATCACTGCGGGCATAACAGTTCGATTTATTTTGGATAAATTGCAACAACAAAACACGATGTTGAGTAAACAGTTGTCACAGTCTCTACATGAACGTATTCAAGAACGCCGCACTGATTTAACAGGATTTTTGATTTATTTGCAAAATCCGAAAAAGTACAACGAAGAAGCCAAAAATACAGATAGTACTTATATATCTTCATGCCAAGAAAAGTTACAATACGCCAAGAAATAAAGAAAATAATAGAAAGAGTCGTAGTTCAAGACGATGAAACATATGCAGATGACGTCTTGGAAAATACACCTATAGCTGGAATATCTGCTACTGATACAGATCCTACTCTAATGCTAAAAGAAGAATTAGAAAAACAGCTTCAACAAGAAAAAGCAATATTTAAGAAAAAGCCAGACAACAAGCAAAAGGACTTTGAGAAAATTTTGACGAAAGAAATGACGTTCTTTGAGTCGGATGGTATCAGAGGAGAGTAGCTGACGCTCGCCTATGAATATATCCTGACGGTTCAGCCTACTAGCGTAAAAGCCGAGAGAGCGTTTTCAACATTAGGATATATTTTCAGTTCACTCAGAAGCAGGCTCGGAGATGATACAATAAATGCCATTTGCTTCTTAAGAGCGTATTTTCAAAGTTATCACCATAGGTTGATATCATAGTAATTAATACCATCTAAGAGAAAGTTGTAATTTGATTATTAGACCTTTCGCAGAATCAAATCCACAACTGGGTGGGGAACCCATCTTGACTTTTTGACCAGGATTGAAAAATGACTTTTATTTTCTGGAATGTGTCATTACTGATGCCGAGTATTGGGTTTTTGAATAAAACCCGGAAACAAAGCACCAGAGGCAGGGATGGCACATTCCAACTTCACCACGGCTAAAAAAAACCACAGCGAGCAAATCAAAGATCGAAAGCATGCAGATTTGCTTTTTTGATGGCCAAGGGATCGTCCACAGATAATTTATGCCTCAAAGCCAAGCAGTAAACCCGCATTTTTACCTATTGCATCTTGAAAGACTTCGAAAAAGTATTGTTGGTGTGAGACCGAACATCAAGAACACCTGGCTGCTGCTCACAACAATGCGCCTTAACACACAACGCCCTTATTCACCAAACTTCAGTCTTTGTGACTTTTTCCTTTTGCGCCAAAATTTAAAATTCACCTCAAACAACACAATTTTGAGACATTGGAGAACATTGAGAAGGCTGTAACGGACCAGCTCAAGGGGATTCTAGTATTTGAGTTCCACCAAACCAAACCGTCTACAGGGTTGTGTAGTTTCCCAAGACAACTACTTTGAAGAAGACAATGTACAATCGTAATTTCAATACAATAAAAAAGTTATAAAAATCAGACTGGTCACTTTATTTATATTTTTACGTTGCAATATTGTTATATTTGAAAAATAATTTGTAAACTCAATTTACTTTAATACAGCAAAGAAAAAAATATAAAAAATGGAGTACAACTTTTACGGTAATCATTAAGATTTCTCTGTACTTACCCGAGTATTATTTCTCTCTGCTTTCAGCTCGGCTATTTCCTCTTCTCGTTCTAAAAGCTGCTCCCTCGCTGCGTTAAGTTCTTTCGTTAGAGTGGCAAATTCCTGCAACAACAAAAAAAAGTTAATAGAAAAACTAAGCCCCGCCAGACGAAAGCTAAAATAAAAATATAAGTGAAAATATCAGATTTCCAACGTGACATTCCTGTATGGACTCAGTAAGTAGAGATTCACCATTTATTAAACGAACGTGTTAAGATGTACTTGGTCAATATTCGAGGATTGATAGCACTAATAATAATAATAATAGTAATAATAGCAGCGTTTATTGTCCAACGGATTAAACCATATACAGGAAAAAATTAAACACACAAAGAATGCATATTATAAAGAATCCAAAATATAAAGTTTAGTAATATATTTAAAAAACAAGAATTAAATTTTTCCTGTGCTCCATGTAAAATTTTCAATCCTTCAATCACCCTCAAACGCCAACAAGCATCTCCCAAGAGCGGTTTCTGGTCTTAAGCCGTTATCAGTCGGGTTTCGAGTTGTACGCTCGAATACTATTGTCTGAAACCCTATTGTATGCACCACCGGATGTCGTGAGCTGCATTTCAATGCTGCTTTCATTCGATTTGGCCGATTAATATGGTCATGACCCTGGTCAATCCGTAGGTTGCTTTCGAATGTACAACTCAAAACTCGACTGATGATGGCTTAAGGTCAGAAACCGGTCTCGGGAGATGCTTGTTGGTGTTTGATGGCGACTGAAGGATTGAGAATTTTACGTGGAGCACAGGAAAAATTTGTTCCTCGTTTTTTGATATACTTTTAATATATCTTTTTAATATACTCCACTTGCCCACTGTGTATTTTAATAAAGTTTAGTGATACTTCTTCCAATAATATACACTTTTACATATACCAACTAACTATATCATGCCAAAATAGGTAACTAAACAAAAATCAGCTGAAAACACATCTTGATAATAAAATCTAAACTATTAAGGTCTGGTGCTTAATAATTTGGCAATTCTCTCTGGCAATTTGTAGATACCATCCCAGAAAAGCCGTACATCTTTTGAGGTGGTCCAGTCATAATGCTATTATTCGACATTTCCGTAATTGTTGAAGTGTTTCATGAAAAGTGCGCGAGACATCAATGCAAACAATTGGTAGTCGGAAGGGGACAAGTCTGGTGAGTATGGCGAGTGGGGCAAGCGTTCCCAGCTAAGTACAGGAATGCTATGCTATGCTCGCTTTCGTTGTGTGTGATGGGGTGTTGTCGAGCTCACTTTTCCGTGTCTTGTAGCCCGTTCTGATCGCTTTTAGACCAATGCATGGTTCAAATTCATCACCTGCTTCACCTGGTTTACCTGGTTTTAGAAGCTCATGGTACACGACACCCTTCTCATCCAACCAAATGCACAGAAATGTCTCATTATTAAAGCGATTCGGTCTTGCGGTCGATGTTGGTGGTTGCCTTGGATCTATTCTTAATTTTCTGCATTTCGGGTTCTCGAAATATATCCTTTTTTCGACTCCAATTACGATCCGATGAAGAAAAAAAGTATTTATTCCCCAAACCAACAACACTCTCCTGTGATCGTTCTTCTCTTTTCCAAATAGTATATGAAGGTTGCATTCTGAATCCCAAATCACAGTAGCCATATTATGATTCTTGATTTGTTTCTTGTATGTAATATGAATTGAAGTTTCATCGACAGACAACAATTTTTCTATTGAAACATTCCGCATCAAATACTAAACTCAAACTTGAAGAGATTTAATCACTTTATGTGCGTCGAGCAGTTCAAAAAAGTGTTTTGGTGTTTAGTGGTAAATCTCTTCAAGTTTAGTGCATCACACCAAAGGTTCCAATAGAAGAATTGAACTAAACTCAAAGAGAAACCGAAACACTGAATCGTTCTTTTTAAGTTCTCAACGCACGTTTCACTAACCACGTTAGCATCATCTGGAGATGATTTAATCTAATTCTAAACCTAAACAACTTTCTATTTATATGGGGACCCTAATTGCTAACCTACTACCTACGAAGCGTGCTACCTAATGAAACGCGTAAAAAAAGGATACAAGAAAAAGAAAAAAGCGAAAAAAAGGAACAAAAGAAAGAAGAAATGAACCGTGAAGTTTTTTGACCTTTACATTAATAAAAAACTAACCTAACGAAGAAAAACCATACCTAACGAAGCGTGTAAAAATCATGAACCGTGAAGTTTACTAAGCCTTACATTAATAATTGAAAAAATTGACTGAACTGATTTATTATTTTCTTGCATTTTTCTATTTGAATTCTTTCATATGCATTCAAAGCCATAGGGCTAGGTGTAAACAATAATAGTATTGTTTACACTTTTAACCAATCTTAAATTACTAATATCTATATTGTGGTCATGTTCGATTGCATGCTAGGCAACAAAAGGCTTCATAGTGGGCAAATCTAATGTGGGCAATGTGTTCTTTATATACCGTTAATATGGATCTTCTTTTTTAGCCCAATATACTTTCGATCACAATCTTGACAGATAATTTCATAAATCCCCGATTTTTCATGTTGATCTACTTTATCCCTTGGATTACCCGTGATTTCTCTTAATTTATTATATGGTTTGTACACAACCTTAATGTCCACTTTTATCAAAATTTTGTCAATCCCTCGTATTAATAGGGCTTCAAACGGTATTACAATGAATTTATTTTTGTTCTGATGTTTTTGAAAAGGCGAAGATTCTTTCAATAATTTTCTAAACTTATGTTTTCTAAGTAATTTATCTATAATGTTCTTATCATAACCGTTCACTTTGGATACCTCCCTAAGTAATGTTAATTCTTTATTATCATTATTAACGTATGGGCCCTGGTGGACAACGCGAAGTACAGTTAGATGCGTTTTTTGTTGTTAGCCTTCCTTTGTGCCCATACCAATTTAATTCTTTCGTTATGAGCTTTTTTCCTTTCGTCAAAGTTGTTCCAGTCTTCCTACATTTTTCTCTCTGGCCAACCTTCCAAACGTTAACCTTGTGTCTGATACAGCCTTGTGACTATCCTGAATTTCACTTTGTGTAATATTTGCTGATCTTAGGTCCTCTTTAATTGCAGCAATCCTTTTAATTATTTGGACTTTAGCTCTACTCCTATTTTCATAAAATTCGACTATTTGTCTAGTTAGCCCACTCGGATTTATCCCTTTTATGTGTCCGTAAAACTTAAGTCTTCTTTTTCTTATATCGCTATGTATAACGGTGCATTGTTTGATTTCTTGGTTTTCTCGAAGGCTGTATGTTGTACTATTTATTTGTTTGGGGCCTAAGATGTTTCTTATGATTTTTCTTTCCTTCTTTTCAATATCCTCGATGTCTTGCTTTCTATTCAAAATGAGCGTTTCTGCCTCATATAGATATTCTGGCTTAACAACTGTGTTGTAATGTCTCAGTTTTTTGTTTTTAGATATGCATTTCTTGTTGTAAATATTTTGTGTAAGTCTCAATGCCGTTTCCATTTTTTGACATCTACTCTTATTTGGGTGAAATAATCATTTTCCATGATTATTTTACCCAAATATTTAAATTGAGAGACTCGTCTGATGTTGCCATATTTTGTTTTTAGAAATGGTGTTCTTAGTCTGTTGCAAGTCATGCATTGTATCTTGTCAAAGGAAATTTGTAGTCCTACCTTTTCTGCTGTTTCTTTTAGGATTTCAATCTGTTTTTGTGCCGTTAATATATCTTGAGCCAAAATTGCTAGATCATCAGCAAACGCCAGACAGTTAATGTTGATGTTGGTTCTCCCCAGTTTAATGGGCTAGTCAATATTCAGGGCCGACTTTTTTTCACGCCACTCCTGTATTACTTTTTCTAGAACACAGTTAAATAAGAGTGGCGAGAGTCCATCCACTTGCCTTACTCCAGTTTTAATTTCGAAGGGCTGTGAGATTTCACCAATGAATTTACCTTTCGACCTTGTGTTGGTTAATGTTGCTTTAATAATTGCCAGCATTTTCAGATCAAGTCCTTGTTCTTTCAAGATTTGGAATAAAGATTTGCGGCCAATAAAATCATATGCTTTTATGAAATCCACAAATGTACAGACGAGATTTTTATTGTACAGTTTTTGATGTCTTAGGATCAACTTTAGATTCAGGCTCTGTTCAGGACAGGATCTGCCCGGTCGAAAACCTGCTTGATATTCACCAATTTTAGATTCTAACTATCCCTGTACTCTGTCTAGTAGACATTGAGATAGAATCTTGTAACAAACTGGGAGAAGAGATATCCTGTAGTAGTTGTTTACATCCATTCTATCTCCTTTCTTGTGTAGTACATCTTTCCAATCTTTCGGAATCCGTTCGATTCGCCAAACTTCCTCTAGAATTTGGTTATTTCTTTGGTTGTACCTGGACCAGCAGATTTCAAAAGGTCAGCGTGATTCCATCTTCACCAGAGGCTTTGTTATTTTTAAGTCGCTTGATTTGCCTAATTATTTCACCTTCATTCGTTAGTAATGAAACTGGGTTTGTTTGTCTAAGGTTTAGTGTTGCTAATTTGTTTAAGGGCTCAGGACAGTTTAGTAGTTGTTCAAAATATTTCGCAAGGTCTTTGCAATTGTCTTTATTTAGAGCGAATTGTCCATTTTCCTTTTGGAAGCAAAGACTTTGGGGTTGATAGCCTGTTAATTTAGTATTAAATGTTTTGTAAAAGTTTTGGGTGTTATTTTTTTTTAATCTTTTCTATTTCAATAAATTGATTGTTTTCATATTTTCTTTGAATTTGTCTAATTAGCTTCAATGTTTCTTTTCTTACTTTCAAAATATAATTTATTTCTGTTTTTCGACTGTTCCAATCTTTGAATACTTTACTTCATCTTAATACTTCTTGCTCGCAACTTCATCCCAGTACGGTTGTATGCTGGTTGTTTATCAAGCTCTTCTGTTAGGGTTGGTTTTATTTTCGTAGACTCGAACTTTGGTATTAGCAGTCTCTTTTGGATAAGTTTTAGAAGGTTTTAAGCTAAGTTTGATTTTAGTCAAGTAGTGATCCGTATATATGTTAGTTCCTTTCTTGATTTGAACATTCAAAATCTTTTTATTATTGGGGTACAAAATGACAACATGGTCAATTTGAAATTCACCCATGTACGTTTGGCCACCTCCAGGTCTTTTGTTTTGTGATTTTCTTCTTAAAATGGATTGACATAATTTTTAGATTAAATTGCGAACATAGTTCAACCAATCTTCTACCATTATAGTTAGTCTATTTATGAGCGGGAAAACTGCCGACTGTTTTCCTGTACTTTCTTTTTTTCCTTAGTTGGGCGTTGAAATCACCCAATAGGATTTTTACATGGTTAGAACGAATTTTAGAGATAGTCTTTTCCGGAATTTCCCAGGACTTATTTACTTTTTCAGGATTAGATTTATTTTCTTCGTTAACTGGGAGGTGTGCATTAATTAATGTATAGTTTTTGTTAGCACACTTGAGGGATAGTGTCGATTATTTACTGGCTGGACATTAGTTACAGAACCAATAGTATTTGTTGAGATAGCGAAAGCAACAACAGTTACGTACCTATAAAACCGCTGACACTGTATAAAATATTATATATCACACAATAATCATTTCATATGTATAAAACCGTAGTTTTAAGATTCAAACTGACTTATTCGCTTGTAGTAAACTTTGTAAGAAGGTTGTCGCAAATAAATTGTTTTAAAAAGAACTTTCGAAGTTTAAAAGACAAAATTCACCGAGATGTGGTGTATTTTTGAGTATTTTTTGCCCGTTTTACTTTTAAAAAGTCTGTAGTTGTCGAATTCCAAGGTGTTATCATCTGTCAATCTAGTTTTTTGCAATGCTAAAATTTCGTGTAGTTTTCCTGAGCGCTGGAGAGATTTGATATTTACCGTTCCAAAGAAAGTTTTTTTCGGTTTCAGACGTTGGCCAGAGGTCTCCGACTCCCTCTGAAAGATGTTGCGTTTAAGCCCGGACGCCTCAGAATCCGAAAGTCCGGTTGTACCAGCAAAGCTGGCAGAGGATTGTCTACCTCATGGCTTAATTTTGTAATTACTAGAACTGCTTCATCTTGTTCTTTGAATTAAAGGTTTAAACCATGACGGTTCAGAGGTTAAGACTGGAGGGGTTAGTTCTAGAATTTAAATATCAGTCGCACCACTGGTGAACAGACGCTGACCACTCAACCACTTGATAAAGTGAAACGCTAAGTGGATTTAGTTTTTGCCTTGGTTCGTGGCTGCTTATTTTGAGATATTCGCAGCTGTCCATTAATATCTAATAGAATTTTCACTATCCACCACCCGTGACCCGTCCAGTACCTTAGGTAAGGTATACTGGACTGGACTTTAATTCTTTATTATAATTATCTTTGTTTAACGGAAAATTAGTTAATCTGTGTACCATGCATGAAGTTTACCTACCTTTACATTAATAAAAAAGTTGACTAAAGGGAATAGGTGAAGTTTCATGATTTTATTCACATTTTTCTATTTGAATGCTTTGATATCCATCCAAAACCCTCTTGTTATTTACACTTTTAACCAGTCTTAAATGACTAATGTCTATATTGTGGTCATGTTCGATTGCATACTAGGAAACACAAGATTTTTCATTTCTCCCATATCTAATGTGGGCAACGAGTTCTTTATATCGCGTTAATATAGATCTTTGTGTTTGCCCAATTTACCTTCGATCACAATCTTGACAGTTAATTTCATAAATCCCCGACTTTTCATGTTGATCTAATTTATCCAAAGGATAAAGCAGAAATAAAAAGTCAGTCAACTTTTTCAATTATTAGTGTAAGGGTCAGTAAACTTGAAGGTTCATTATTTTTCTTTCTTTTGTTCTTTTTTTCCTTTTTCCTGTATCCTTTTTACATGTTTAATTAGGTAGCTAGTACGCTTCCTAGGTAGTGATTAGCAATTAGTGTTCACATATAAATAGAACGTAATTTAGTTTTAGAATTAGATTAAATTATATCCTGATGATGCTAACAAGGTTAACGAAACGTACATGGAGAACGCTAACGTGTTTAGTGGTAAATCTCTATGAGTTTAAACAGACAACTTTTTTAGACAACGCTGGTACATGTCTATACACAGCTGTAGAGTGTTCACTCGATTTCGTGATGAGTTAACGTGATGGGTGTCGCGTGAAGGATTTCTTCATGAAGGATATACCGTACACGTTCGTCCGAGACGTTTATTATTCGAACGATCTCTTGAATTAAATAAATTAACATTTATGTCTACGTTTCCACTATATTTAAAATCTGCATGTATTACAATTGTTTCCACACACGGAATGCATGTAACTTGAGTTTATATAACGAAACAAAAATACCTTCAGGAATGATAATTGACATTCAGTCAATATACAGGATCGCTATTATGTATGGAAACGGTCAAATATATCGAAAACGCTTTGAGATTTCTTAATGAAATTTGGGCATATTTTTTTTTTCTTGTCGCATATTTAAAATCCAAAGCTAACTTACTGAAAACGGTACTTGAATTTGGCATTGTTGGAAAGAGCATTTTTTTTTCTGAATTCAATGATGTAAATATTGTATGTTTTTTTATAGATTTTAAAACAATACAAACAATGTTTTTACATGTACCTCAAAATAAAAGCAATGAAATGGAACAAGAGTAAAAAATCAGACAATAACCCTGATAATATTTTAACAGCTAACTATCCGAATAAACGCATATATCCGAAGAAATAAATTAAAAATTTACAAAGTAAATGATGTTTATTGTAATAACCAGTTTACTTCTAGGTTCATTCAAATAATTCAATCTAAAAAGAAACATAATTCCATATACGATACTTTCTTAGTTATTAAATATGATAATTAAGAAAAAGTGAATCGATTAATAATTAATTTAACACAGGCAAAATCTGGGGCGGTTAAAATTCTTCTAAACATTTACCATTATCAATTCCAACAAAAATGTTTTTATCATTATCATTCGCGATAGATTCTTCTACTCCTAAAAAGAAAAAAAAATAACAACATTTATTATAATTTAACATTTATTTAGATAGCAAAATGTTTGTACACCCTACCCGTGCTGCCTAGAGTGGCATTTTTTATACCTTTCGAGGAAGAAGGCTAATTCTGATAATTTTTTAAAAATATAGTGGATGTTTAATTTTTTTATACAGAGCCTTCGTTTAATCTTGTTACCCACGTGAATAGTAATTTATTTAAACTTTCATTTTATTATGATCAATTGTTGGTGGTATTATTTGCCAACAAACATATTAGTAAAATTTCCCCTAGATATATCATCGAAATTTGTTGTTTAGCTTAGTAACAGAAAATATTTTAAAAGCACCTCTTAACCCGGCGTCGGTACGGTGGGTTTTAATTACATAGTAACTACAGTGGGGTATAAAAAATAGAAATACTTGTGTAGATTATTATTATTATTTATTAGTATTATTATAGTATTAAAGTAGCTTTAGTTTTAAAACTACTATAAATAAAGTAAAGTAAAGTAAAGTGTTTGGGTTAGAGGCGCATCAGCAACTAGGCTATTTAGCGACTGGACCTACAGCTTAACGTGGGTTCCGAACCACGGTCATCAGCTTCCGACAAACCCAGGCCAGCACCCCCCTCGGGCTATAAACCCTTGGTTATGTGACTACCCATAAGTCTATCAGGAAACCTACCGACTGGCGAGTGACCAACGTAGAACACTTCTCAGAAGGCATCCGGCCTTACCCAGCCTTTAACTGGCGTGACTGAGGGGTAATTCGTAGTCGGATTTTACACTCTTGTCTAGAAACAATCACAAACATTTAGGAAAGATAAACGGACAGAAGAAAGAAAAATAACCATCCGAGCGCTGGAATCGAACCAGCTATCGCTCCAGCGCGGATTCGGCAAAGCAGGCGCTCTTACCGCCGCACCAACGCGACCGGCACTATAAATAACAAGAACTACTTTGATATTCTGAAAATGTTACATAAAACTAAAATAAGGTAGAGCAAACGAAAAAAAAAATCATTATTTTGTTAATGTACATAACAGGAATGACATGTTAATAAAGTGTGCTGTAAACAAATGAATTTCCACACAATAGAAGACATCATTGTTAGATCACCAATTTTTCGCTTAGACTAGTTGACAGTCTGGGATTTGTTTGACAGTTTTTCATATATGGTAATACTAAATCCGGAACTAGCTGTTTTATAAACTGGCGACGTTTTATCGGATATTCATTATTTGAATTAAGTATGATAAATGCGTTTATTGATGATGTGTTTAGCAGTTTAGCAGTCAAAAGCCATCTACGACTATTACGTGACACGTTATCCCCTCTCTTCGTTAAGTTATAAAAAGTTATAAATTCCGGTTTTCGATCAGATCGTTGCTTTTTTGTCGATGGTATCAGAGTGATGTAAATTAGAGAACAATATCACATTTTTGGGTTTTTAGACTCATACGAAACTAGCGTTACATCTTTTTAGAATGCAAACAAGGATATTTTTTCTAGTCGATCTTTTGTTTACAAAAATTGCACTAGGATTCCTCTTATTTTTGCGTAAAGTACATATTGACGTTAGTTTGTATTCTTGTAGCATTTTGTTACAAGTGAGAAACTGACAAATCAGTTGTCAAATGTAATATTGTGGTTAAATTTTTGAATAGGTTTACAAAGACGAAGAAGAATATCTTCCGGTTTATTATTTACATCAAAGGGCCCAGCTGGCTGTTTAGCGACATAAACTTCTTGGTTTATAAAAGGTTGTAGCGTTCACAATTTCTTGATCGCTACTGGTAGGCTTATTTCGGGCGAATTTTTAATTTAAAGAGCTCCTGTATCGTTAGGACAAGGCCAAGACAGTCTAACTCCAAATCTCCAGGTGAATGGACGTTTTCGCGCCCTACCCTTCCGACAGAGGTACATAGCCAAGACATACTTGGGTTGATTTTTCTGATATTCTTGTAGAGGGTTTTACGACCCGACAAGAGAGATTCCGGTCAACAGAGACCAGGCCATTGAAAGACCACCTATTTCAGAGCCCGACTATTGTGGAAACCTTACTCTTTTTGGAGCCAGATGGCACAGTAACCAGTTAGTCAGATCAAGATTATTTCGGGACCTCCGCATAGGGATACCGGATTACCTGCAGTCGTACCCTGTGTTTTTGGACACCCAGTACGGGATAGACAAGAAGAGGAACTGATTGACTGACCTTTGAGTTATATATATATACATATATATATATATATATATATATATATATATATATATATATATATATATATATATATATATATATATATATATATATTTCTTTTTACTATTGTCAGAAGTTAATAAGATTTAATAACCTCTAATTTATAAGTATAGGGACATAGAGACCAGCTGCTGTAATTTAGAGCGATTTGTTTAATTTTTGATTTCTTTCACAGTAAAGTTTAGCGAACCACCTTCCCTAAACCTTTTATTTTTTCCATCTTTTAATGTGCTTTCTGTCGTTTTTTTGAGTGTGCTTTTGTGAAATACATGTATAAAATCCAGTAAACAGTTTTATTTAAGATAGACCCCTTCCCGGTTCCAGGGTCTTTTCTAAGTATCAGATATATTAATGAACCGTGTTACGCCCATTTTGTCGCGCAGCTTCATTCTGTCCTGGGCCTTCTTCCCGGTGCTCCCGGCGAACAGCTGCCGTCGCTGTGATCTGTACTTTCTAATATTGTTCTCAAAAAAGAAAATAATAGGATACAAGGTTCTTGCATCCACCAAGGTAAATATTTTAATTCCATATTTAGCAGGTGTATTTGGTTTAAATTGAAGAAAACTGCAACGGTCCCTAAACGCTTCCAGTTTCTCGTCAATTGAAAGGTATTCACTGTGTATGTAGGTAGCTAAACAATTCTCGACAAACATGTCAAATATTCCGCTGATGGGTGCAAGTTTGTCCAGCTGCCGTCTCTCTGCCCTCGTTTCACTGTTGTCGAAGCGAAGACATGGTAACAGTAAACGGAATGCTGCTCTAAAAATATCAACACCAAAGCCATCTGTAGACCATAAATCGTTTAAAATTTCATTTTCCTTCCAGATATTGTAATGCCTGCTGCATACATAAGTTAACTCTTAATTCCGGGGATGCCGTAAAATCATTCTCTTGTTCTAAATCTTTCCATAGTTCTAATAATTTTGCCTGTTCTTTTTCATAACTCATCATACTAAAAGGTTGCATTATTTAATAAAATACCTTGATAATAAATATACCTTGATAAATAGCTGAATTATATAAATAAATCTACATAAATAAAATAATCAAATGGAATGTATTCAATAAATTTCAAATTTAGAACTAAGTACGGTTGACAGCTTATGCGAAGTTGCCTAGTTTAAAATTTTTGGTGTTGATATTTATTGACACGTTTGGAATGGTTATCCCATTTGTATCATAATGTTTAATTTTCGTTTTCTGGATTGGCATTTGGAGCACAACTTAAGATTCGAAAACTCACAAGCAGGATTGAGAAAGGGTAGGGCACAATTGACAATTTAGCTGCTCTACATTCTAATATATTCGAAGCTTTCACGACCTCGCGTGCAGTATTGGCAATTTTTCTGGACGTTAAATCTGCATATGATAATGTCAATATTTGCAAACTTTACAATAAATTATGCTTCTTAAACATACCAACCGCACTAAATTATATTATTTTCAACATCCTTAACCACAGGTTTCTCTATGCTACAGGCAATGATCGAATTTTACTGGGACCGATAACGACAACAAACGGCCTTTCTCAAGGATCTCCTTTAAGTACATTCTTTTTCTTTGTAACATCTATATGTCAGTGATATTCTCTATCGTAGCTGAAGATTTCCATATACTGGGATATGCCGACGATTTAGTCCTATTGGTGAAAAGGTTTGATGCCCAAAAAATGGCACAAAAAATGAATTTAGAACTGGGCAAAATTCAGATTTGGCTATCCAAGCATAATGTACATCTATCCACTGATAAATCCAAACTAATATGGTTTACCAAAGGACCATGAAAAATTTCACTGCCGGAAATTAAAATCTATAATACGGTCATACCGTTTAAAAACCAAGTAAAATTTCTAGGTATGATATTCCATCAACACCTAAAATGGGATGCTCACGTAAATTGGGTTACTGTCAAAGTTCAAAAAAGTATGAATGCCTTACGTGCAATCTGTAGGGTCTGCTGGGGTAGACCTCAAGACACTTTTAATGGTAACTAACGCTTTAATCCGATCATTCCGACATTTAGACTATGGATCCACATTATTTAAACACACGAGTGAAAAGTGTGTTATCTCTAACTTCCCTTGTTTTGACATAGATTTTAACATTCTAATCTCCGAACTTTAAACCTTTAACTGCAATATTAGGAAGAATGAAGCTATGATCAGGGAAAGATTTTACATGGTTTCTGAGAGACTTAAAAATGAATACACTTTTATTTACACAGATGCTTCAAAAAATAATAGGGTGGGAAACGATCTGTATATCCCTGCCATCATGCCAATTATACATTCTCTTTTTGACTGCCACAAGAATTATGTATAACCAAAGCCGAAACCATTACAATACATAAGGCAATACAAGTGGCTATAACTAAACATCTTAAGAATGTGATCATTTTTTCAAACTCTCCAAACGCTATTATCAAGATCAAAGGAAATAACTTCTCTGCCTCTGCCGATTACTGGACTCTTAGAACAAAAAGATTAATATCATTGGCCAATCAAAACGGTTCAAATATTCTACTTTCTTGGATCCAGGTCATTCAAACATTCCTAGCAATGTAAAAGTTGACACGTTTGCTAAAATAGAAAGAGACTTAAATGTGCCAATGGAAATTTTTTGGATTCCAGAGAGGTTTTAAATAAAAAAGGAATAAAACAATTTTTTATTTTGTTATAGCTTTTATTTTTAAACAAAATTTGTGTGACTATAGTTTCGTAAAAGGACTTTACATTCTCAAATACTACTTTAAAACTAAACTAAAACTGTTTATTTATTCTATGTACCTAATTTTATACTTTTATTGGGGTTAATTTTTTACAATATTTTAAATAGTGGGGAATTTCGGAGATCAGTCTGATCGTTTAATAGCTATCTAGACGGATCTTTATTATATTTATAAATTTCAGTAGCTTCTGAAAATGTTTAATTTTTTGCTTTTGGGCGCTATATTTTCCTTTTTCAAATTTGTAATCTCAAGAACTATATGTCCGGTATGTATGAAATGGTTCGCAAAATTAGAGTGTTGTTTCTTTAATATGTCTGCAGATTTATGTTCTTTGTATCTGGTCTGAAAATTTCTGCCGGTTTGTCCAACATAGCAACTACTGCACTCGTTGCAACTTCACTAATTTCTTTTTCTTTGAAACCGTTATTTTGTGCTATTAGTTTTATTTTCAGTTCCATTTTTCTATTATTTTCAGATAGTGGAATTGTGAAAGCTCGGTGGATCATAGACTTATATGCAGCATATTTATGTGTAATGGGGTGGATTAATAGTTTTGTAATTGTTATATCTGAGTATGTGGGTTTTGTATAGATATTAAATTCTAGTTCATTATTTTGTTTGGATATTGAAAGGTCCAGAAAATTTATGGTTTGATTTTATTCTTTTTCTAGTGTAATTTTTTTTTGGATGGATACTATTTAATTCCTTTAATGTTCCTTCTATTTGTTTGTCATTTCCAGTATAATAAACCAAAATGTCGTATACATATCTAAACCAAAACAATATATTTTTTGCTTTATCCGTTTTTAAAAAATGATGTTCCAAGTTTGACATAAACAGTTCTGATAATAAAAGGCTTAGTGGGGAACCCATTGCTAGACCATCCTTTTGTTTGTAAAAAAACGTTATTAAATTGAAAATAATTTTCATTAATGCTTAAGTTAAAAAGTTCTAAAATATCTTGCTTAATAATTGGATTGATGTTATTTTTTATGAGTAAAATTAATTATCTATTAATAGTAGACAATCTTTGTTTGGAATATTCGGGAACATATTGCTAACGTCAAAGGATGCTAGAAACCCGTTTTTTGGTAACAGATAGTTTGCTAAGCTTTTTTGTAAGGTCCACCAAGTTTTTTATTGACTGTTTTGGCGAGAAATTCGTTATGTTTTTTAAGATTTTATTTAAGTAAAAGGCTAAGTTTCTTAAAGGGCTATTTGTGTGTGAGACTACCGGTCTTATTGGAAAGTTTTCTTTATGAATTTTAATTAAACCGTATAGTTTTTGGAGGAGTAGGATTCATATTGACTATTTTATATTTATCTTCGTTTGACAAAATGGTGTTTATATTTTTTATTGTTGCTTTTAACTTATTTTGAATTGTTGTGGTAAGGTCATTTTTTATTTTGACAAGGTCTTCATTATCTAGACAATTTTTAATTTTTGTTTCGTAAGTTTCTTTTTCTAGAATAACAATTGAATTCCCTCTATCTGCTTTAGTCATAATTAAATTTTTATTTTTGATTTTAGAACTAATGGATTTGATAATATGGTCTTCATTTTTGTTGTGGTATTCTCGATTCATTCGATAGAAAACAAAGTAAAAAATTGTTTTATTTCTTTTTTAAAAAATGAACTATCACAAAGTAACGGATAAATCAATCAATAATTTGAAGTTTTAAATGTAATTATGGAAAAAATTAATAAAGAATACAGAACTTTTTGGAAAACTTTGCTGCTAAAAAAAAATTACCAATACACTAAGATCCAATCCACTTTTCCTTTTAAAAGATGATTTCAAAAAATTCCGTATAAGGACAGGAGACATATCACTACCATCATTACAATGCGTACGGGTCACTGCTTAACCAAACAACATCTTTTTAACTTAAATTTAAGGGATGACCTCCTATGCGAATGCGGCTTAGTAAATCACATCTTTTTCGAGTGTCCCATTAACTTCATTTCAAATTTTAACTTATACGGGAAACTGAGATTAACGAATACTTCAGGTCCAATTTCTATCCACTCAATAATAAGTACCGCAACGGAAGAGGTAGTCAATATTTTGATAAACTTTCTAACAATACACAAAATAAAGCTCTAACAAAGCGCAATGCTCAACTATATAATAATAGTTCTTTTTCTTTTCGATCGTCTTTCCCCTTGATGTGTGTATATAACATGTGTTGTGTTATCTGACTAACTGAGAGCCTCACATCGAAATTCCCCAGGAGAGTTAAATATAATTTTTAAATATAATTATGATATAATAATTTTAATATATTATTATTATTATTATTCACGTATGGGCCCTGGTGGACCACGCGAAGTACAATTAGAGGCGTTTGTTGTTGTTAGCCTTCCTTTGAACCCATACTAATTTCATTCTTTCGCTATGAGCTTTTTTCCTTTCGTCAGACCAAGTTGTTCCAGTCTTCCTACATTTTTCTCTCTGGCCAACCTTCCAAACGTTAACCTTGTGCCTGAAACAGCCTCTATCCTGAATTTCACTTTGTGTAATATTTGCTGATCTTGGGTCCTCTTTAATTGCAGCAATCCATTTAATTATTTCTACTTTAGCTCTACTCCTATTTTCATAAAATTCGACTATTTGTCTAGTTAGCCTACCCGGATTCATCCGTTTGATGTGTCCGTAAAACTTAAGTCTTCTTTTTCTCATATCGCTATGTATATCTGTGTATTGTTTGATTTCTTGGTTTTCTCGAAGTCGGTATGTTGTGCTATTTATTTGTTTGGGGCCTAGGATTTTTCTTATGATTTTTCTTTCCTTCTTTTCAATGTCCTCGATGTCCCTCTTTCTATTCAAAATGAGCGTTTCTGCAGCATATAGACATTCTGGCTTAATAACCGTGTTGTAATGTCTCAGTTTTGTGTTTTTAGATAGGCATTTTTTGTTGTAAATATTTTGTGTAAGTCTCAATGCCGTTTCCATTTTTTGACATCTACCCTTATTGGCCGCTTTTTCCAACCCATTTTCCATGATTATTTCACCCAAATATTTGAATTGAGAGACTCGTCTGATGTTACCATATTTCGTTTTTAGAAATGGTGTTCTTAGTCTGTTGCAGGTCATGTATTCTGTCTTTTCAAAGGAAATTTGGAGTCCTACCTTTTCTGCTATTTCTTTTAGGATTTCAATCTGTTTCTGTGCCGTTAATACATCTTGAGCTAAAATTGCTAGATCATCAGCAAATGCCAGACAATCAATTTTGATGTTGGTTCTCCCCAGTTTAATGGGCTGGTCAATATTCAGTGCCGACTTTTTTTCACGCCACTCCTGTATTACTTTTTCTAGAACACAGTTAAATAAGAGTGGCGAGAGTCCATCCCCTTGTCTCACACCAGTTTTAATTTCGAAGGGCTCTGAGATGTCACCCATGAATTTAACTTTTGACCTCGTGTTAGTCAACGTTGCTTTAATAATTGCCAGCGTTTTCAGATCTAGTCCTTGTTCTTTCAAGATTCGGAATAAAGATTCGCGGTCAATAGAATAATATGCTTTTTTGAAATCCACAAATGTACATACGAGATTTTTATTGTACAGTTTTTGATGTCTTAGAATCAACTTTAGATTCAGGATCTGTTCAGGGCAGAATCTGCCCGGTCGAAAACCTGCTTGATATTCACCAATGTTCGGTTCTAACTGCCCCTGTGCTCTCTCTAGTAGACATTGAGATAGAATCTTGTAACAAACTGGGAGAAGAGATATTCCTCTATAGTTGTTTACATCCATTCTATCTCCTTTCTTATGTAGTGGATGGATTAGAGCATCTTTCCAGTCTTCCGGAATCCGTTCGGTTCGCCAAACTTCTTGTAGAATTTTGGTTATTTCCTTGATTGTACCGGGACCAGCGGATTTCAAAAGTTCAGCAGTCATTCCATCTTCACCAGAAGCTTTGTTATTTTTAAGCCGCTTGATTTGCCTAATTATTTCCTCTTCATTCGGTGGTAATGAATCTGGGTTTGTTTGTTTAGGGTTTAGTGTTGGTAATTTGTTTAGGGGCTCAGGACAGTTTAGTATTTGTTCAAAATATTTCGCAAGTTCCTTGCAATTGTCTTGGTTAATTAGAGCTAATTGTAATAATTTTAATATAATTAAAAATTTTAACTTATTCACAGCACTTAATAAATTTTACAGAAACTAAAACATTAAAACCCATGTTACTTAACTGAAGTCAGCGGCCCCGATATGGCTTAGAGCCAGACAACATCGTGGTCGCCTCCAAATCGTGCTGGCGTATTGCCTTCCAGCAAAGCCATCAAGCAACAAGACAAGACAACACAACTTTCGTTTTTTACGTTATGATTGAAAACAGTTCTTTTAAGAACTACCACAGTGTTATAATTGTGAAAATCGCGTCTATAAAATGTCAAATAATTTAAATAGTCATATTTAACCCTTTCATTATTATTCATTATTCGTTCATATATTATTAATTAGCTCGGTCCATTTTTACCCTTTGCGGCTTGCCCTAATAAGAAAGGTACGTTAAGTGAATTGCTAATAATGGATATATTTAGTTTAATTAATTTGTATTATAGAAACTAGAATATTTTTTTAGCGTGTTGCAGCAGTTTTAAGGATGAGTATGTCCACTGTTAGTACTATTTGAAGTGAAAAACAACGAAGTTTTAAAATCACTTAGAAAGCGTGGTTTTACTAAACGGGTTACCAATACTGCAATTTTGGAAAGTAGTTCTATTCGAGACACCATTTATATCATGTATGAACACAGTAAGTATTCGTAACCTAAGAATTGAAGAAAAAAATTTGGCTGAAGTGCTGATGCTTGATGGAAATTCATTTTAAATAAATAAGTGATACACTTTTAACTAAAATGGAAATTTTTAGATATTAATCTTTGCTGATTTAATTGCAGAAAAGACTGTTTTTAAACCCATATGTAGTATGCGTAGGCACTTACAATTTAATTTTCATTTTCAGGACAGCATTCAATTCCTTACATGAGCAATTAAATGAGAAACAACTGTTTAACGGATGGTGTATGTCATTGTGCAACATATTGAAAGAAGTAGGTTTTAAATGGAAAAAAAGATCATCCAGGACGAGGGCTTATTGATTTTTGAAAGGTTATATGAAGGAAAGAAAAATAGCTTAAATCAAGAAAAAAAGAATCAAGCTTACAGAGAGCATATACTTGATATAAAATAAATGATTACGTCCATGAATATATAAGTACATGCAGATATTTTATTGTTTTTTTCTATTTTATACTTGCATATTATATATCAATAAATGTGATTATATAATCTTTTTATTTTAATAAACATTCAAATATGAAAAAATGCCCATGAAACCATGGGCATTTTTTCGTTTTTGGCGTTTTTCAATAAAACATTTTGCATATACTGAATCTATCTAGAGGTACTAAATGGACGACAGCTGCAAAACTTTCAAATTTATTATAAATTTATTAGTGACGTAATTTGCATTTAATTTAGAGTTGATTTTTTTAATTGCTATTACAGTTAAATTGTAAAAATGATTCGCTAAAGTAAGGTTATGATGTTTAATCACAATCTGGCAACAGGGCAGCCAAAATGTTGATCACGTGCCTAATGACGTGCAACGATTTTAATTTTGTACAAACTACAGATGTTAGAAAAACAAACGCACGGTGGAGTATGACTCAAAATTTGTCTACACGTAATTGTTCACATTTACAGGTCATGTAGGATTCGAGATTAAATCAAGGCTCTGTATACAAGTAATATTGATTTTGTGAAGTAATTATTCGTTTTACAATTTACGTACGCCATCAGTAAGTTCTACTCATCGTTCTACCAGTATTTGTACGTATATACGAGTCAATTACGCCTTCAATCAAAATTCATTCAGATTACTCTAAATTTTCAATTATTCAATATTCAACAGGGACTGCATGGCACCTAACGTATGTATATATACATACCTAAGCTTTCCGTTAGGGTTTCTTAATTAAAGGGGTTATTATATTAGTTTAATTTGCCCGAGGTTGCTGGGGTTGCTGGAAATCCCTTTTCATACAAACGCCAGAGGCGAAGAAATATTAAGATCAATGGCTATAAAGCAAATAATATTAGATTGGTTGAAGGGGCTTTTATATTTGGTATATTGCCATACGAAAGGAGTAATTTGAATTTAGTCCAGTAATTTCTGTCGAAATTTAATCTGAAAGTCTTAAAAATATTATGGTAATTGTAATCAGTAAAATGAAAAAGTTTTAACATTTCAACTAATTATTTTTGTTTTTTTTTGGGGATTTTTAACGTTTCGTTTTATATATATGGAGTTTTTTTGACTTCTTTAGGCTACGGATGTATAGCTCTTGACTACTGTTGTCTCGTTGGACGCAGTCCAAAGAAGTAAAAAACTCCATTTATAAGCCATCCGACTAGAGTTCGGCGAAAATATGGGTTGTTTGATTGTGGAGTGGGACTCCCTATTCTTGGCGAGAGAGCATATGTCGGTACCCTGATGAGTCTAACCATCAACAGACGAAACATGTGTCCTCCAATGTAATGGTTGGGTGGGGCTTCCTTACGGTCAAGCAACTAACCATTGCTCATATATATATATATATATATATATATATATATATATATATATATATATATATATATATATCTATTCGGAGTGTTTCGCGGATGGAAGAACACATTAGACTATTAGTCCGGGATTACATCCGATCGTTTGTGTCCTGTTGGTTGGGAATGTGCAGATGTTTCGCCAAGCTCATACTTGGCATTCTCAATGCTTCTCACCATTCTTCAGACAAGCATTGAAAATGCCAAGTGTGACTTTGACGAAACGTCACGTTACCAACAAACGGAACACAAACGATCGGATCTACTCCCGGACTAATAGTCAAATACATATATATATATATATATATATATATATATATATATATATATATATATATATATATATATATATATATATATATATATATATATATATATATACAGTCAGTCAAAAAAGTCTGCATACACTAGTCTTTTTTAATATTTTTTTAATCTCCTTTTACTTAAATTTAATTTCAAAAATATTTTTAAGTAAATATCGGCAATTTGCTAAGGAATAGTGAAAATAAAACTAACGCCGTTTGACATACTTTATTTGAACAATGAAAAATAAAACGATATTAGCAACAAAAAAATCTTCATAGGATAATATTTCTCATGTTAAATTGCAACTTTATTAAACGCTAATCTTTTATACAACTGCCTTTTGCATTAATGATGGCATTAAGCCTTTTTAGAAGACTTAGACCTAGAAAACTTGGCCTTCTTGTAACTTCTGGTGTAATGTTCTCCCACTCTTGCCTTATTTTATTTTTGAGATATTCCCTATTTCGAACTTGTTGTTTTCTCATATATATATATATATATATATATATATATATATATATATATATATATATATATATATATATATATATATATATATATATATATACATATATATATATATATATATATATATATATATATATATATATATATATATATATATATATATATATATATATATCCACTACATAAGAAAGGAGATAGAACGGATGTAAACAACTATAGAGGAATATCTCTTCTCCCAGTTTGTTACAAGATTCTATCTCAATGTCTACTAGACAGAGCACAGGGACAGTTAGAACCGAACATTGGTGAATATCAGGCAGGTTTTCGACCGGGCAGATCCTGCCCTGAACAGATCCTGAATCTAAAGTTGATTCTAAGACATCAAAAACTGTACAATAAAAATCTCGTCTGTACATTTGTGGATTTCAAAAAAGCATATGATTCTATTGACCGCGAATCTTTATTCCGAATTTTGAAAGAACAAGCACTGGATCTGAAAACGCTGGCAATTATTAAAGCAACGTTAACTAACACGAGGTCAAAAGTTAAATTCATGGGTGACACCTCGGAGCCCTTCGAAATTAAAACTAGTGTGAGACAAGGGGATGGACTCTCGCCACTCTTATTTAACTGTGTCCTAGAAAAAGTAATACAGGAGAGGCGTGAAAAAAAGTCGGCACTGAATATTGACCAGCCCAATAAATTGGGGAGAACCAACATCAAAATTGATTGTCTGGCATTTGCTGATGATCTAGCAATTTTAGCTCAAGATGTATTAACGGCTCAAAAACAGTTTGAAATCCTTAAAACAGTAGAAAAGGTAGGACTCCAAATATCCTTTAAAAAGACACAATACATAACCTGCAACAGACTAAGAACACCATTTCTAAAAACAAAATATGGTAACATCAGACGAGTCTCTCAATTCAAATATTTGGGTGAAATAATCATGGAAAATGGGTTGGAAAAAGCGGCCAATAAGGGTAGATGTCAAAAAATGAAAACGGTATTGAGACTTACACAAAATATTTACAACAAAAAATGCCTATCTAAAAACACAAAACTGAGACATTACAACACGGTTATTAAGCCAGAATGTCTATATGCTGCAGAAACGCTCATCTGAATAGAAAGAGGGACATCGAGGACATTGAAAAGAAGGAAAGAAAAATCATAAGAAAAATCCTAGGCCCCAAACAAATAAATAGCACAACATACCGACTTCGAGAAAACCAAGAAATCAAACAATACACAGATATACATAGCGATATGAGAAAAAGAAGACTTAAGTTTTACGGACACATCAAACGGATGAATCCGAGTAGGCTAACTAGACAAATAGTCGAATTTTATGAAAATAGGAATAGAGCTAAAGTAGGAATAATTAAATGGATTGCGGCAATTAAAGAGGACCTAAGATCAACAAATATTACACAAAGTGAAATTCAGGATAGAGGTTGTTTCAGACACAAGGTTAACGTTTGGAAGGTTGGCCAGAGAGAAAAATGTAGGAAGACTGGAACAACTTGGTCTGACTAAAGGAAAAAAGCTCATAGCGAAAGAATGAAATTAGTATGGGCTCAAAGGAAGGCTAACAACAACAAACGCCTCTAATTGTACTTCGCGTGGTCCACCAGGGCCCATACGTGAATAATAATATATATATATATATATATATATATATATATATATATATATATATATATATATATATTAGGAGTGGAAGCACACATTAGACTATTAGTCCGGGATTACATCCGATCGTTTGTGTCCTGTTTGTTGGGAATGTGCAGACGTTTCGCCAAGGTCATACTTGGCATTCTCAATGCTTCTCACCAGTCTTCAGACAAGCATTGAATATGCCAAGTATGACTTTGGCGAAACGTCACGTTACCAACAAACGGAACACAAACGATCGGATGTACTTCCGGACTAATACTCAATATATATATATATATATATATATATATATATATATATATATATATATATATATATATATATATATATATATATATATGTATATATATATATATATATACACACAGTCAGTCAAAAAAGTCTGCATACACAAGTCTTTTTTAATATTTTTTTAATCTCCTTTTACTTAAATTTAATTCCAAAAATCTTTTTAAGTAATTATAAACTAACGTCGTTTGACACACTTTATTTGAACAATGAAAAATAAAACGATATTAGCAACAAAAAAATCTTCATAGGCTAATATTTCTTATGTTAAATTGCAACTTTATTAAACGCTAATCTTTTATACAACTGCCATTTGCATTAATGATGGCATTAAGCCTTTTTAGAAGACTTAGACCTAGAAAACTTGGCCTTCTTGTAACTTCTGGTGTAATGTTCTCCCACTCTTGCCTTATTTTATTTTTGAGATATTCCCTATTTCGAACTTGTTGTTTTCTCAAGCGAGGCTTTAATTCTTTCCGCATGTGTTCTATTGACTTAATATGCGATGAGTGCGGTGGTGTACGAACACCACTTGTTGGCGAACATTATGGATCATCTATTCACGTACAAGTCTAGCAGTGTGCTTCGTATCGTTATCTTGTTGGAATAAATAACGGCCGTCAAGGTCAAGTTTTTGAACACTTTCGTTTAAATTATTCCTTAGACTGTTTAAATAGCGATGCTGTTCATAATACCGTCGGTGAAAACTAAATCCCCTATTTCATTGGCTGACATACCCCCACAATAAAACATTACTTCCTTACTGTTTCACTGTAGGACAAACATTTTCCATTTTCAAAGCTGTATTTTTTCTCCAGATTTTATCCCGGCCATCTGACCCAAAAAGGTTGATTTTTGTATCGTCACTAAAGATAAGGTTTCCCCAAAACTAATTAGTTTTGTTAGCTTATTCTCGCAAATTGTAAACGTTTTTTTTCTGAAATTAATGGTCTTCATCTCGCAACGCGTCCGTTATAACCCGCTCGATGCAAACACTTTTTAATTGTTTGAGGACTAACATTTTTTGATAACTCTTCCTTGATTTCTTCTGTAAGTTTTTGCAGCGCTTATTTTAGAGTTGATTCTAATCTGCAAAACACTAGACTCTTCCCGTGCAGTTTACTTTCTGGGACATACAGACCGTGGCCGCACTTTATAGGAACCGGTGGCTTTGTGCAATTATTTTGCCAATATTTCTAAAGGACTTTTTCTTTTTCCATAAATCTACGATCATTTTTCTAACAGAAATTGGAATTTCGCAATTTATATCAATCATTTTGCTTCAACTAAGAAAACACAGATTTAAAAGTAACACTTAAATGAATATATATTTTTATATATATATATATATATATATATATATATATATATATATATATATAAAAGGAGCACAGGAAGATCTAAAGAACTACCGGCCAATAAGCCTCCTATCAGTAATGTACAAAGTTTTCACTGAGATAATTTCTAAAAGAATATTAAAAAAACTGAATGACGCACAACCAAGAGAACAAGCAGGATTCAGAAGTGGATTCAGTACAATAGATCACATCCAGGTTGTACAGCAGGCCATAGAAAGGTACAACGAATACACCATGCCACTGTGCTTGGCTTTTATCGACTACGAAAAAGCATTTGACTCCATCCAAAGCATGCGATAATGGATGCACTGTTTAACCAAGGGGTGGAGCTACAGCCACAATTCACCTTGATGATCTTGAAGTGGTAATGTAGAACGAGGTGCACGGCAGGGTGACGCAATATCGCCTATTCTTTTCTCGGCTGGTCTTGAAGAAGTATTCCGTAAACTGGATCGGGAACAGGATGGTGTAAAGATCAATGGTGCAAACGTAAACCATCTTAGATTTGCAGATAATATTGTTCTCCGTTCACAAGACCCAGAAGAACTGCAAAGGGCTGGGGAACCATTTGGCTTGAAAATAAACCTGAAAGAGTCAAGTTATGTTCAATAACTTCGCTCAGAACAGAAGAATTTCAGTTTTACGAAGGGATTTGGAGATTGTGGACAGCTTTATATATCTTGGGCAGATGATTTCAATGGAGGGGAATACCGCCTGGGAAGTGGAACGGCGTGTTAAATGTGGCTGGCGAGCATTTAGCAGGCATAGTGTTTAAGAGCAGACTCCCACTTTGTCTGAAAAGAAAAGTCTTCAATCAGTACGTTCTATCCGTTATGACATACGGAAGTGAAACTTGGACACTCACATCGCAATCAATTCAAAAACTTCAGGTGGCACAGAGGGGAATGGAAAGATGTATGCCTGGCGTTACAAGACGAGACAGAAAGTCCTGCGCATGGATCAGGGAACAAATAAAAGTATGTGACATCATTGGAAGAGTAAAGCAATTGAAGTGAAGATGGGCAGGCCATATAGCGAGGCGATGGGACGACTGATGGACCAAGGCAATCCTGGAGTGGATACCGCTTGATCGCAAATGTCCGCGAAGAAGACCGAAAGCACGATGGATTGATGACATCGTTAAGTATATTGGACCCGAGTGGTAGAGGAAAGCCCAGAACCGTGAAAGTTGGAAGCATGCAGAAGAGGCCTTCATCCTGCAGTGGATCGACAGAGGCTGATGATGATGATAATACATCATTGGTACGCCGGCCAATGAGAGCCCGTGTTTAGCTACGTGTTTACGGACTCGTTGTCAGTAACACGGCTTGCATGGATGGAGAACGATCTCGTTGTCTCAGGCTCTCTGTTGATGTTACTCGGAATTCTGAGCATGTGGTAATCTTCGGCTGTCATCTCGGCCGTTTAGGTTAGGTTTAGGTTAGGAAGTGCTGGTTTTCTGCTTGATGGCGTTCATATGCTCGTCCCTTCTGGCGCTTATTTTTCTATTTGTTTGGCCTATGTATGACAGGTTACAGTCCTGACATGGAATTTCATACACGCCTTGGTCTTCTAAGGGAATTTTGCCTTTGGCAGTTGGAAGAATGTCTTTGATTTTCCTGTCGGTGGTGAAAATAGTTTCAATGTCATACCTCCTTAGAAGTTTTCCAATCTTGTCCGTGGTGCCTTTGATATATCGTAGAAAGGCTTTGTTTGTGTACGTCTTTTTCTCTGTTTCTTGTTGTTTGTTTGTCGGATTGAGCACCCGTCGGATAGTGTTTTGTTGCTATTCGTTAGTTGCCAGAACATTTTGCAGAATATTTATTTCTTGTTGATAGTGTTCCTTATCCGTTAGAGTTTGCGATCGATATACCAAATATTTTGCACCTGCGAATAGCTGAGCCGAATGGTAGTGTGAACTTGCATTAAGGTATCTGTTGGTGTGTGTCGGTTTTCGATAAACTATGTGTGATAAGCCACCATCTCGTTTCCTTTTTATTAACACATCTAGAAATGGAAGTTCTTTTTCTGTTTCTTTTTCCATGGTGAACTTGATTTTTGGATGAATTTGGTGCAGGTGTTCCAGGAATTTGTGGGCCCCACCCATCCCTTCCATTGGAAGGCATGTGTTTCGTCTCTTGGTGTTTACGACTCTTCAGGTTAGGTTTATACTCTTCAGGTTAGGTAAAATACCGACATGTGCTCTCTCGTCAAGAATAGGGAGAGACTATCCACAGTCAACAACCCATAATATTCGCCGACTTCCCGTCGCATGGCGTATACATGCAGTGTTAGAATTCTTTCTAACCCAGTCAAACAATCAACAAAATGCTCATTTAGGCGGGGACGCAGGTTGTGTTTGATGCCACCCAGCAATTATGGGTTTGTTTAGTTTTATTACTGGGTATTTCTGCTATGTTTATATTATATGTTTTAAGACTTTTTTTATTTTATTATTTATTTCTGGTATGTATGGTAATGGTATGCAATTTTCATTTTTAGGTTCATTTTTTATGCTGTTATGGATATGTATTATGTCTTTAATAACTGGTTTGTAGAGTTTTGTGTGTTGTGAAGTGTTTTGTTTTTAATTTTATTTAAATATTGTGGTCTGTTTTTATTTCTATTTATTGTAGTTTATTTTTGTGTCGCATTGGGTTGCAAATTTTTCAGCCATCGACCAGATGTGCAACAGAATATTCGAACACGAATATCTCGCAAACGGTGTGAGATATCGATATTGACCAAGGATACCTTTTTTACGTTGAAATTATAGTTCTTCTCTATTTTGAACTCAAAATATTCCCAGATTTATACTGTAAAAAAATATGAACCAGTTAATTCCTCATAAAGTAGGTAACAAGCGCCCTCTAGGAACTAGGCTCAAGCTAGTACCAAATTCGGAGTTGTCACCTTTGAAAACCCAACTAACTCAATTTTGAACTTGATCTCTTCAAGAGTTTTTAAATTATCTCAATTTTTTGAAAATTTAGTTTCACTCTCAACACCCTGGATTTTTTTATTGACATACATTTGTCAACACATTTATTGACTAAATCCTCTTGTTTTAATCTCTACTATCACCATTTGCTCTATGACGGATAAATTAGTAGTAGATTAGATAATTTTATGTAAACTTATTAAAATATATTTAAAATAGAAAAAAAATTATTTCGCTAAAACATAGTTAAATCCAGAAAAATTGAAAATACCCCACAACAAAACAAGATTGTTTTAAATTTTTATACTTTAAATTATAATAATATTTAATCAGTATTTGATGGAAAGTCTTTTCTTATTTATTACCACTTTACAACTTAATAAACTTAATAAACAACCTAAGCTGTAACCCGCCCGCTTCGCTGGTGCATTAAAATTACTTTTAGAATTCGATTAAAAGTAGTTTTGGAAATCCATAGCATCATTTATTGCAATACATCTCTATCAACATTATAATATTATTTATTATTTTCAGGAAACGCATATTCATTTTTTGGACTCGATACTCTAGAGCACGGGTCTCAAAACTTTCCAGCCTTACGGCCATACTGGTTACTCCAGTAAGTTCCAAGGCCCAAAACCATTTTAATTTTCCTGCCATTATCTATAATTTCGAAACTAGTCACCGAGTACGCGCCCTAAACGAGCATACGCTTGCTAAATTCGCTAGTCGCAGACCGGATTGATGACATTGGCGGGCCGGATTTAGCCCCCGGGCCGTTATTTGTAAATCTTTGCTCGAGGGCAACCTACGTATAGTTGACCATGTGAGAAACATGTCATGATCAAATGTATACCGACAGTGTTTGTCCTTGTGATCTACTGATTGTCATTGAAAATGCTAACTTCAGAGAAAACTGTAACCTTTTGAACTTAAATGGTAAATTACTGGGAATTATTGGGATGCCAGGAACCACCAATACTTCATAATCTTTCGCTGCACCAGTGAAAATTGTGGGAGTTTATTTTTATGAACTCCCTCCTTAGCGAACATCTACGACACATGAAGAAAATTCTTGCCAAAAAAACAAGCGTTTCTTCTCGACCGTGTAAATAGTAAAAGAGTGGAATCTCGGGTATGCGGCCTGTTAGAATAAATTAAACAAAAATTAAACTAATTAAACTAAAATTAAATTTTTTAATAAACCTCAATATATTTCGTTAGAAATTTTCTAACTTCTTCAGGATACGAGGATACACGCAACAAAAGCAAAATATTATACAAAATTAAACAATACATATATAACAAAAACCTATAATATCTAAAATAAAGTCAATATGTTGAAAAAATAAAATTCATAAACAAATCACAAAAAAACACTCAACACGTAGGGACAGACATTTTAGTAAATATAACATATACCGTTCAAAATTATCCGTGGGCCCTGGACCTAATTTCGATGAACGAAGATTTTCCACCATATGTGAGAGAACTCTCCGAACACTGCTTGAAAAATACATATTTTTCCTTCAACCAGCAGATCTACAGACAGACGGTGCCCCAATGGGATCATCTTTATCACCCGTTATAGCCAACCTGTTCATGACTGACTTCAAAAGAAAGGCATTGGCCAATGCTCCTTTAAAGCCCAAACTTTGGAAACTTGGAAATATCTTTATGGCTTTACGGAAACAAACTTCTAAACAACTTCCTAACCCAGTTAAACGGAATCCACCCCAGATACAGTTCACTCTGGAAGGCGACCAGGATAAAAAAACTGCCGTATTTGGATCTCCTTATCACAAGGAAACTTTCTGGAACCCTCAAATATACAGTGTACAGAAAACCAACTCACACCGATCGATACCTCAACGCTAAATCCCATCATCGTCTTTCCCAAATCCAAGCAGTAGCGAACAGCTTGATTTCCAGATCATTCCGACTGGTACTACCAGATACATGAAGCCCTTTCACAGCCCTTAGACAAAATGAATATTCAGAAAATTGTATCAGGAAGGTCATTTGCCGTCAAGAAACCCAAACACGAAGAACAATAGAAGATCATGACCAAATACACTAAAGGTCCTGCTACCATACGTAAAAGGAATCACAGATAGGATAGGCAGACTACTAAGGAAACATAAGATCAGAACAGCCTACAAGCCGCACAAAACTGTCGGAAACATGCTAAAATATCCCAAGGACAAAGTTAGAATGGGAAATCATGGGGTGTATAGTACATCTTGTTCCGACTGCAACAGAACATACATAGGACAAATAAACAGCCGAATATCGGCCAGAATACAAGAACATAAAAACTACTTAAAAAATAAACAAACTACTTCCGCTCTGTTCCAGCACCATCTACAAACAGAACATAAAATCATTTTGAAGAAGCCAAAGAAATAGCGAATATTGAAAACTACAAGGGCCGAATAATCAGAGAAACCCTTGAAATAGAAGAAAGGGGTGAGCTAAATACACGAAACGACGCTCGCAACATTCCAAAAGATTGGAAATCCCGTCTGAAAAAGGAAGAAACGCGGCAACGTGGCGGCGCAAATAGTCTCAAACTACCCCGATATAATCTGTGCAGTAGCCAGCCGGCCAAAAAAGCGAGCATAACGACCCGTGCACGTCACTTGGACTTTTCAGTTGAAGCGGACAATACCTGAAAATGCCAAATTATATTTTGGCGAAAAGTCGTGCCGTCTCTTCATAGAATCAAGGAATCGACACCCGGAATGATTTAGAAGCACAGATATATATATATATATATATATATATATATATATATATATATATATATATATATATGTATATATATATATATATATATATATATATATATATATATATATATATATATATGTATATATGTATATATATATATATATATATATATATATATATATATATATATATGTATATATATATATATATATATATATATATATATATATATATATATATATATATATATATATATATATATATATTATTATTCACGTATGGGCCCTGGTGGACCACGCGAAATACAATTAGAGGCGTTTGTTGTTGTTAGCCTTCCTTTGAGCCCATACTAATTTCATTCTTTCTCTATGAGCTTTTTTCCTTTCGTCAGACCAAGTTGTTCCAGTCTTCCTACATTTTTCTCTCTGGCCAACCTTCCAAACGTTAACCTTGTGTCTGAAACAACCTCTATCCTGAATTTCACTTTGTGTAATATTTGCTGATCTTAGGTCCTCTTTAATTGCCGCAATCCATTTAATTATTTCTACTTTAGCTCTACTCCTATTTTCATAAAATTCGACTATTTGTCTAGTTAGCCTACTCGGATTCATCCGTTTGATGTGTCCGTAAAACTTAAGTCTTCTATTTCTCATATCGCTATGTATATCTGTGTATTGTTTGATTTCTTGGTTTTCTCGAAGTCGGTATGTTGTGCTATTTATTTGTTTGGGGCCTAGGATTTTTCTTATGATTTTTCTTTCCTTCTTTTCAATGTCCTCGATGTCCCTCTTTCTATTCAAAATGAGCGGTTCTGCAGCATATAGACATTCTGGCTTAATAAAATAACCGTGTTGTAATGTCTCAGTTTTGTGTTTTTAGATAGGCATTTTTTGTTATAAATATTTTGTGTAAGTCTCAATGCCGTTTCCATTTTTTGACATCTACCCTTATTGGCCGCTTTTTCCAACCAATGATTATTTCACCCAAATATTTGAATTGAGAGACTCGTCTGATGTTACCATATTTTGTTTTTAGAAATGGTGTTCTTAGTCTGTTGCAGGTCATGTATTGTGCCTTTTCAAAGGATATTTGGAGTCCTACCTTTTCTGCTGTTTCTTTTAGGATTTCAATCTGTTTTTGAGCCGTTAATACATCTTGAGCTAAAATTGCTAGATCATCAGCAAATGCCAGACAATCAATTTTGATGTTGGTTCTCCCCAGTTTAATGGGCTGGTCAATATTCAGTGCCGACTTTTTTTCACGCCACTCCTGTATTACTTTTTCTAGAACACAGTTAAATAAGAGTGGCGAGAGTCCATCCCCTTGTCTCACACCAGTTTTAATTTCGAAGGGTTCTGAGATGTCACCCATGACTTTAACTTTTGACCTCGTGTTAGTTAACGTTGCTTTAATAATTGCCAGCGTTTTCGGATCTAGTCCTTGTTCTTTCAAGATTCGGAATAAAGATTCGCGGTCAATAGAACCATATGCTTTTTTGAAATCCACAAATGAACAGACGAGATTTTTATTGTACAGTTTTTGATGTCTTAGAATCAACTTTAGATTCAGGATCTGTTCAGGGCAGGATCTGCCCGGTCGAAAACCTGCCTGATATTCACCAATGTTCGGTTCTAACTGACCCTGTGCTCTGTCTAGTAGACATTGAGATAGAATCTTGTAACAAACTGGGAGAAGAGATATTCCTTTATAGTTGTTTACATCCGTTCTATCTCCTTTCTTGTGTAGTGGATGGATTAGAGCATCTTTCCAATCTTCCGGAATCCGTTCGGTTCGCCAAACTTCTTTTAGAATTTTCGTTATTTCCTTGATTGTACCTGGACCAGCGGATTTCAAAAGTTCAGCAGTGATTCCATCTTCACCAGAAGCTTTGTTATTTTTAAGCCGCTTAATTTGCCTAAGTATTTCCTCTTCATTCGGTGGTAATGAATCTGGGTTTGTTTGTTTAGGGTTTAGTGTTGGTAATTTGTTTAAGGGCTCAGGATAGTTTAGTATTTGTTCAAAATATTTCGCAAGTTCTTTGCAATTGTCTTGGTTATTTAGAGCTAGTTGTCCGTTTTCCTTTTGAAAACATAGGCGCTGCGGTTGATAGCCTGTTAATTTAGTTTTAGATGTTTTGTAAAAGTTTCGGGTGTTATTTTTTTGGAAATCTTTTTCTATTTCATTAAGTTGATTGTATTCATATTTTCTTTTAGTTTGTCTAATTAGCTTCGATGTTTCTTTTCTTACTTCCAAAAAGATGTTATAATTTATTGCTGTTTTTTGACTGTTCCAATCTTTGAATGCTTTACTTCGGCTTAATACTGCTTGCTCGCAAACTTCATCCCACCACGAATGTTTTCTACGTTTTTGTAAAAGGACCAACTTTAAGGCTGTTTTAATAATTTTTTGTTTTAATTCTTGCCAGGTCTGTGCCGGTTCTTTATCAAGCTCTTCTGTTAGGGCTGGTTTTATTTTCGTTGGGTCAAACTTTGGTATTAGCAGCCCCTTTTGAATAAGTTTTCGAGGTTTTAAGCTAAGTTTGATTCTAGTCAAGTAGTGATCCGTATCTATATTTGCTCCTTTCCTGACTTGAACATTCAAAAACTCTTTATAATTGGGGTACGAAATGGCAACATGGTCAATTTGAAATTCACCCATGTACGTGTTTGGCACCTCCAGGTCTTTTGTTTTGTTATCTTCTTCTTAAAATGGGTTGACATTATTTTTTGATTAAACTGCGAACATAGTTCAACCAATCTTCTACCATTATGGTTAGTCCATTTATGAGCGGGAAAACTGCCGACTGTTTTCCTGTACTTTTTTTATTTCCTTAGTTGGGCGTTGAAATCACCCAATAGGATTTTTACATGGTTAGAGGGAATTTTAGAGATAGTCTTTTCCAGAATTTCCCAGGACTTATTTACTTTTTCAGGATTAGATTTATCTTCTTCGTTAACTGGGAGGTGTGCA